>CAJVPT010005982.1:0-11525 GCA_910592055.1 Acaulospora colombiana
TCAGATTTACTTTTGTTTTCCCTTTTTCTCAAAAGTTGGTGGATAAAGTACTAATATTATTATTATGTACTCCTCTCCTGGCAGCTTGTTTATAGAGCTTTATGTGTTGCTCCAAGTAAAGTGATGTAGTTGTGTTTCTCTTTACTATGTTTGCTGAGCTTGAATTGTGTTATCCTTTTTCTTTAAAGAATTATCAAAAAAAGAAATTTTTAGAAAAATAGTGGATCAGTGAAAAGAGTTTTTTATTTTGTTTTTTTTTAATATAAATATTTTAATACTTTTTATAATAAAAAAATATATATAATTTTTTTAAAAAAAAAAACAATAAATAATTTTCAATACAAGACCTGTGGATCTATAGCACAGTGATAGTGCTCTCAGGTCACAATCACAAGGTCCAGAGTTCAATACTATCTGAGGCCAAGTGAAAAATACCACACACAATAAAACATTTTTATTGGATGACAGATTAATACTTGTTATTGGGTGCAGTCCTGACTATCTTACTGATACTTGAAATGAAAGGATCCACTATAACATGGCATCACCTATAGCTGATCTTTACTAGATTAGGCTAATCTATAGGTGTTGTGGATAATCAGTATCTTATAATTACCATAATAAGGTAAAGAAGAATGGGACTGATTTCATGGTCAACCAGGACAGAAACTGAATTGGCGAAGACACTTCGCTGATCTTACCAACTGATAAGAAAGCTGTCAAGTTAAGAAGGCTGAAGTCCTGAAAAGAGTAAACATTATATCAGTGGGATGCATAAAAGCATAGTCAAACTTGCCTGTAACGAATCATCAGGAGACCTTGGTAGGAGGAAGAATCCATGGATCATGTCAAAGTCTCAAAACTGGGGACAAGTTAGAATATACACAATGGTTTGATAACTAGATTACTCTATAAAATTGTTCTAGGAAAAATTAAGAAAGTGTCGTGTGGTTTTCCTTAACAGGGCTAGTTAGTATATATAGTATGTAATCTATTTACCATGTATAAATTATCATATGTACAAGATTATTTTGTAATAAATAAAAACCACAGAAGAAGATTCCAGGAAGTAAAAGAACTGACAAGTGGAGTGTCACTTTACAGAGCTAAAGTGACAAAAATAGAGGTTTTGTCAGTAAGGGAAGGCTTATTAT
This sequence comes from Acaulospora colombiana, assembly GCA_910592055.1. NCBI lineage: Eukaryota > Fungi > Glomeromycota > Glomeromycetes > Diversisporales > Acaulosporaceae > Acaulospora > Acaulospora colombiana. The sequence continues at coordinate 1,155 of CAJVPT010005982.1, forward strand.
TCACCTTCTCAAGCTTTTCTAGCCCTCTTAAAGTGTTTACTTTTTTTCACAGTTTTTCTTGAAAGATTTTGCCTACCTCAGTTTGATCCTGGATTTTTAATAGTATAAGGTTATTAGGTTTTTGATTGGTTGATATAAAACACATTAGTAACTGAATATAAACAAGCTCCTATTGATCACCTCACGTGTTCTGATGATGTCATTGGTGATAGAAAGAGTTGATTGGTTCCCTGTATCCATCCCACTCCTTCAATTGGATTAATCTACAGATCAAGTACTATGAGGCCAATAAGATACAAGCAATAAGTCCTCAGATGTGAAAAAGCTGTTATTTCTTCAAGCTGAGGTCTTTCTCCCCTATCATTTCAGTCAGGCAAAATTTAAGACCAAGGTCTTTTTTTTATACCAGTCAGGCAAGAAAGCCAAAGGTCTCTAGTCCATGCTAAGCTTCAACTCTTTGGTTACAGTTGAAAATGCATTTTTCCAGAAGTTGTTGAAGAATATTGCAATTGATGAGGATCCCCACTGCTTTTCTGATACTCTTTCTCTATTGTGAAGCAAAAAGATCTTTGGAGAATGATTATTTTGGGCAATGGAAGATATACACCAGTAAATTTCTTTAACTAGGCATAGCTGCTAAAAGATATCATACTGAAACAACACGACCCAGTTTTTACTAGGTTATATAAGAATCTGATGTTTATCATAAGTCATCTTTTCATCGCAAGTGGATAAAAAATCATTGCCTAAAGAAGATTGGAACCAAGTATGTCCTGGAAGTAAAGGCTTTCACTAAATGATTAGTTTCTTCAGACAGTACTCATGAAGAAAATCAAGATCAAGAATGGATAAGTTCCTCAGACAGTCAGGAAGAGAATGGATATCCCAATTGGACATTTCTTATTAAGAAGAGGTCTTAAAAAGCAGGTCTTTGAAGGAAGCTGGAAATAATTTTTTTTCATTTTTTACTCTTTCATTTTCTTGTGATCTACTTAGACATTTTTAGATATCCCTTCTCCTTTTTTTCCAACCTATCTTTTTGTAGTTTCCTGTAATCCAGTGGCTTGATCAGACATATAACAGTAACAATCTGCTGGCAATGATGCAGTGGTCTAGGAGGGTCTTTACCCAAAGATACTGTAGAGCGAAATATTGTCCTCAAGGTCAAACTTAGAGGCTTTTATGCTCATGACAAGTTTGTTAGATTAGAAGAATAGTTTAACTGTAGTATGTATCATGCTACTCAAATGAAAATATACTTATATTTTCAATTAATTAATAAACTCACAATCAAGACTGGCTATGGATTTACAAAAAAAATAAAATAAATAAATAATTTTCAATACAATTATTAAAAAAATATATTTAAGACCTGTAGATCTATAGCACAGTAGTAATGCTTTCAAATTATAATCACAAAGTTCAAAGTTCAATATCACATAAGGACCAAATGACAATTAAGTCACAGATAATATAAAGATCTTATCTTTTCTATGATAATGATCAATAATCAATGAGACAATAAGAAGAACTTATTCATTTATTATATTTATAATAAGAACAGACAAAAAATCACAATATAAAGTTCTATATAAGACTAGTATAAGTGATATGAGTTTTTAATACAAAACTGATTGTCAAGTATCTTAATAGCAAATAAAAAAGAAAACCATATTCACTTATAATGATTATAACAAGACAAGATACAAATACATATTTCAAATAAGACTAATATAAATGATATAATATTCCTATATAAACCAATAATCTAACTAATAATATAAGAAGAAGGATTCAACCACTTATAAAAATAATCAGACATGTTCATAACGAGATAGAATTCAGCTCAGTGTGATACTGAAGACATATTATAGGATTTAAATAGAGAAAAAACTGAGTAATATAATGTTCTAGACATAAGATCAAATCCCAATAAAATAACAAGATAAGTTGAAATACTGTATAAGACAAGCTCTCAAAAAAACTTTATGGAGTTAAAGAAAAAAAATTTTATATAAGAGACTCTTAATATCAGTGGTACTATATATCTTAAGCAAGTTCTTAATACATTAGTTTTTCTAATAGGAATAGCAACAAGTCATTCAGCAAATCAAGTTTTTAGAAAGTGTTGTTTTAGTAATATGTAGATTTAAAATGGTTGGATCACTTTGTCAAATTGAATATATAAACTCCTTATATTCTCAAGCTTAATTAGAATTAAAAAACAATTATATACTTTATAATCATATAGTTATCCTATCCTGATTGAGTAAGATATAAATAAATGTCTATTATACTATTTATTGATTTATAAATCCTTAGACAGTATAGGTAATTACTTATTCCAGTTTTCTCTAGAACTTATCTTGATCATAATAAAGTTTTTAAACTAATACAGGAATAAGCTAGTATTAAAAATATATACAGTATATATATTTAAAATTATATAAAAATAAATTAAAAGAAATACAAAAACTCTTATCCATAAATTATTGATACAAAATCTTAAAAGCAAAATGATAGTAAAAATTTTATCCAAAAATCAAATAAAAAAAATCTGGAGAGAATTTCTTCAGGACTCTTGACAATATAGAAGAATATTCTATTCTTGATATAGTCCTTATTAATAATAAATCATCAAAAGTTTCTATTATCTACAAATAAAATAAAACCTCTTTTGTTTATGTAACTAAACCAGCAGTCTTTATTCAAGTCCTTCCTTTACAACATTGTCTCTTCTCATGGCTAATTACTATATATAAATCTGACAATAATGACCCAAATCAAATATTAACAATTATTCAAGTTCTCTTTGAATTAAAACATTCTTCCAAATTCTTCACTCCTGATCTAAAAGTGATCACTGAAATTCTTATCAATTTCACAACACCTATCTTAAACCAATTCATAGAATATCAAACAAACTTTAATTTATTCAAAAATAATAGAGAAATTGCTATTAAAAAAGTTGTTAAAGAAACTATAAACTACAAACTCCATTGCCCTTGGAATCAAATTTCTATTTCCATCAATGAATCCTTCAATAGTTTTTCTCTCAAAAAAAGGGAAACACCTATATCTCCTCTCAATACTCTTGTTATACAAAAGGATTATTGTATAGATACAGATCAACCAAATAAGAAGGTCTACAACACTTCTGATATTATTCGATATACCTTAAATCTAACCATCCTTATACTGATTTTATAGAAGACAATAATTTTAAAAATAGTTTAAATAATAATACTAATCAAGATCAATTCCCTCATTACTCGGCATCTACTCGAGTAAGGAAATTGATCAGCAAAATCACAATTCCAATCATCAGTCATGAGTAGACAAACTAAAGTATTTTTTTAATGAACATGATATTAGAACCTCAACTTCTTCTAATTATAATCAAACATCTACAAGACAGTTGACTTAATCACTAGCACGCCTAGAGATTTCAAAGTATTAGTCAAATTATTTATCAAAATCAGAAACCTTCTGCCAATTTCTTCTCCAAAATCATTAACTGTGATCCTTATCAAATTATCATATAGAGATAGATCATTTTTCTGTTCTTTTACTCAAATAAATGTGATCAAAGAAGATTATCAAAAGAAATATAAAGCTGTAGAAAAGAAGTTTCACAACAGCTATATGAACAAACACAATATTGATTATATCAATCAAACTATGAAGAAAAAGATCTAAATAATCCTTAACAGATCCATTTTGATTACATTTCTCAGATTAAACAATCTATCTTTTTTCCATCATTGGTAGATAACTAAATTACTTGAATTTGACTTTAATTTTTTATTAACCCTACCTTGGAAAAAATTAATTATAAGGAAATTATGATTCACATTAAGGAACAAATCAAAAACAAACTTTCTATTCTTCCTACAAATATATTCAATTTATTCTCAAGAATCAAAATAAAACTTTCTCACTCTTTGCCCTTAAACAGTCCTAGTCTTATAAGTACTACAGCCAAAGCTCTTATAAGCTTTTATAATTTTGATCTCCTACTTAATAATTATTTCAAACAATGTACTAATCTACCTGAAAATTCAAATAACCTTTCAAAAAAATAACAAGTTGAATTCCTAATTAGAGAAAAATTCAAGCTCTGAATTCTAAAAGACCTGATTAAGCTACTCAGGAAATTATATTATGTTCCTTCAAAACTTCCTGACTCATATTTCTATTTTTCTCTATCAAAATTTTCATTTTCAGACTTATATTAACAACTCTTTGATACCTTAGCATACATGTTTCCATTTCAAATGACTCAGCACAAATTTGTTATGCAATTAATAATCCAATTTCTGCCAAATGACTATTTTATTCAAAAACTTCCACTCTTATTTCCATATTGGCATAATAAAAACATTGGTATTTCACTTTCTATAAAAAATCAAAATTAAGTTAACATGTTATTTCAACAACTTTCTTCATATTACTTTTATTCTCTTCCTCTAACTCAGAATGGATTGATTGATCACTTAAACAATTTGACTATCCTTCAATCCCCACTGACTTTTCAGTCATTGAACAAATATTAAGCATTACCAAAGAATTACTTGATCGAAATAATCCATCTTTCAATGAATATATCAAAAAAATTAAATCCTTATTCTATGACAATTCCTATCTCCCAGAACTCCCAAATATTGAACTAACTACTGAAATACTAAAGAAAGAAAATAACATAATGGATTTTTCTATCAAAGACAATAAAAACTTCAATACAAACTTAACAATTCTTAAAGATTTTTTCTATTTTTTACCCTCTCTGACAAATTCATAGTAGAGTTAGAGTTGCCCAATTCTGAAGCAACTCTTTTTTCCAAGTTTTATTAATAATAGAGTCCATACTTAATAATAGTTACTCTTTACAAACTTCTACTTTTTTACCTTCCTATAAACATCCTTCCAATATTTTATTACCTATTCACATATCTAGTTTCCAATATTCATCCACACAATTAATACCTAAGCTACAACAAACAAAAATTTTTCTTACAATCTCTGTTTTAAATATCTAAGCATTAAATCAATTAGAAAAATTGCAATGTTTAATCTTATCAATATACAATCCCAGAAATATATATATTCTTGTTGAAACAAAATATATCATACAAAAACATCTATCTCAAAAACTTTATAACTACAAAATTATAACCAGTATATCCACCAATTCTTCCAGTAATAGTATATGTTTACTTATTTCTAAAACCTATCCTGCCATACTTTAAAAAAAACACACATACCGAAAATGAATTTTAGTATGCAGCCCATTTAAAATTCAAGTCCAAAATAGATGTTATAATTGTAATTCTCTATTTACTACATGATAATAATCTTAGAAAAAAGCTATATCTTCTTTTAACAATCTATTACTACTATATTCAGAATCTGAATTCATAATCAGAAGGAACTTTAACATAAATCTTATAAAAGCCCCAACCATAAATGCTCTAACTAATAACTAGAAAAGAAAGATCTATCAATACATAAAAAATACGATTGATATAAAAAAAACATTAGCAAAAGATCATCTTTTCACTTATTACACAACAACAAGTGCTTCAAAAATTGATCAGTTATGAATTACACCTAACTTGGCCAGCAAAATCTTAAGTTATAATATCATAGAATCCATTGCCATAACAATAACTTATAAAAGGATCAATGTCTACTTCCAATTATTCAAATACAAACAATAATGCATCTCATTTTCAACAAGAGCCTATCCATTTAACAAAGCACAAAAGAATAGATAAAATAATTGCAAGAAGATATTGACTTATACCTTCTTAATGAGACTTATCCCACTTGGAATTCACTAGAAATTGTTATAAAAAAAGTTTTAAACTCAAATATCTCCTATAAGAAAACAACAAATCTTATCAAAACCTTAACAAATATCTCTAGAAATAAATAAAGTCATTAAACAAATCAAAATAGCCTTGCAAAAATCGAAAGCATCAGGAAAAAGTGTAAAATCTCTTCAGAAGCCAGCTAAAAACTTTCACAATAAAATCTCAATGCTCCCACCCAGCCCTAGATCTTTTTTTAGGACATTTAAACTGCTCTTAAAGAAAAAACAAATTCAGATGGCAAATACTATATATCAGTAATCAAATTCAGAAAAACATTATCAACAATTTCATAAAATTCTAGTCTAAACCAAAGCAATACATCAGAATACCTCTGGGAGCTCTTAAAACTTTTTTTGACTTATCAATCCTTTATGATAAAATTGAATTTCAAGATGATTCAGAGATTATCAATAACATAATTATTAATCATTATCAAAATTATTTAACACCAAAGAACTTTGAAATGGAGGATGAATGGATTTCTGAATACAATCTCAAACATAATATATAAAAAGATATATATAACAATTTGATGAAGAAAATTACATTAGAAGAACTTACATTAACAATTGCAACATTTATAGAAATAAAGCTCCTGATTCTATAAAAATTCTCTATGAACTATAGAAACATATAAGCTTAACTGCACAAAAAATTGGTATAAATCTTTTCAACAATATTCTGTTCAATAGTTATTCTCCTAAATATTGAAAAAGCTCTATTATTATACTCTTATCTAAGAAGCTCATATGGTCTCATATCTTAAGTAATATATGTTCTATTGCCCTTATAGAAACTAGCAAAAAGATCTTTACAAAAATTTCAAATATTAGACTATTATTAAACCTTATAATAAACAACATAATTCTTTCATCATCAATTTTGCTGGCACCAAAAACCAAAGCACCTTGAAACCTATAGCTATCCTGAGATCTTTAATTAACTTCTCATACAATTTCAACAAACAATATTGATTAGTATCATTCAATATTTCAAAAGTCTATAACTCTATCAATTTAAAAAGTCTTGAACTAGCCCTTACCCGAATAAAGATTTCAACAAACTTCAATAATCTAATTCTAAATCTTCTAAAAAATTGCTCTATTCAATTCATTGCATACTACAGCCCGACTTCTCAAATAGTAGTATCTCAAGGACTAGATTAAGGTGAAACAATAACTCTATTACTTTGAACAATATTTTATGATTCTATTATCTGCAAAATCACAATACTCTAATATAGTCAAACAAAATATTTACATACATTGATGACATGACAATATTTACCTATTCTTTAAGATTATTACAAACAGTAATAGATATCTTTACATCTTTTCTAAAAATAAACTATATAATATGTAACAAGACAAAAATTGATCTGATTACTAGTTATTTTATAAAAAGTGATAAAAGAAAATAAAGCCTAGTGTAAAAGGTATATATATTATACCAAAACCTTTTAACTAGTCAATCAAATACTTAGGTATATATTTATCTAGAAAATCTCCAAATATAATCCCAAAAAAGAACCTACTAGATAAACTAATAAATTTTCTGAATGTATATTTCAATAAAAGCGATAGAATGGCTCTATCACCAAACAAGTCTCCCAATGGATTATTCCAGTTCAACTTGAATATACCCTTCAAATAATTTCACTAAAAAAAGTGATCTCAACAAACTACAAGTAACAATAAATAAAGCAATTAAACCAAAATTAGGAGTTGAGCATACTATTATCAACAAGATAGTTTATTTTCAAGCTGGTTTAAACCTTACTTCACTAAGGAATCACAAAAATCTAACTTTAATCAAGCTTCTGATTACAACCTTAGCAAGTCCAATTACCTTTTCATTTTTTAAAAAAGAGATTCACTCAATCTAAGCCAGTAGAGTATCTAAAAATGCTCCATATACAAATCCACTTATTTAAATTTTTATGGATTACTAAAGTTACTTCACTTTTACATAAATATCACATCAATATCTGCCCTTAGAAATGTCTTTCAAGAATGATGAACCATACTTTTCAATAGAATTATATATTAGTGTATTAAAAACAATAGTACTTTACTTATATAAACAGAATATAAGATTGATCGAACAATTCTTCCTCTTCAATTTCACAGTTAAAAATTCATAAAATAAATTCCATACAAAAATGGAAAAGATTAATTCAGGGCCGATACCTACATGGTTCTCAAATCTAATCAATATATCTTTATCTATAAGTGATAATATGTTTCCAAAATCTAATCCAGCTCCATTGTTTTGGATCTTCAATATAACAAATCAATCTTTAAAATTCATAAAATCACGAAGAAATAATAGAGACATATCAATTATCAAAGGGTATTATTATATGCTTGAATCTCATATCCATTATTATATTACTGCCTCTCTTAGTTATGTATAGTTTTTCAATTTATAACTAATACCATATTACTTTGAATAAGAAAAATAATAATTCTTTTTAATTACTGAACAATTTAAAAGAAGTCAAAGTTCAACTCATATCAAAAAACCCTATTCTTCTATCTTCTATAATTATCTCACCTGATCAAGCTAAAATGATAAGTGCACCTGATAAAATAACTATAACTCAATAACAACAATTTATTTGTCTAAAAATTAATTACCTGAATAGTATTCTCCAATCTCTCTAATGCATCCAATAAAACCTGAACCATATTAATAAACGAAATTAAAACTACTAACCTGAATACAACAATCAAATGTCACCTTTCCACAAACCTCTTCTCTCCTATATAAACAATCAGATTAGAGTTTCTTATAGTTACTTTATCAATTACTATCAGAATCTAGTAAAAACAAAAAACATCATAATAGAGTTCTCAAAAAAAAAAACTTAATTAAACTATTATTTAATAGTCCAACCTTATCACTTTCAATTATCAACATCAATAATTACAATTTATCTCCAATTATCAATAGTAAATTAGGTATAAATATCAAATATTGAATCAAATTTATTAATAATCCTACAACCTAATTGCAGCCACCTTTAGTACTGACATATTTCATAAATCTGAATCTATAGAAGAACTTAAGCTACTCAAATTATTAAATAAACAATACTGGTCCAATTATAAAACTAAATTTAGAACCTTAGTAACATTTTGAACAAAATTACTTCTTAACTCCCTATTCACAAGAACTAAACTCAATAAATAATATCTATTACTTTACTCAAATATCAAATGCCCTAGATGTGAATATCCTATAGAGGATTAACTTCATATTTTCACATGTAATAAAAGTCATGAATACCAGAATCAAAAAGCAAAAAAACTTGCCACTTTCTTTAAAGACTTAATTGACAAACAAAAAACAAAAAACTCTTCAACATGCTATCTCAATTACCTTCACTAGTTTAATAATGATGCTATACTATTTAAAATAGCTTTAGAAGCCTCCAATCAATTCTTTGATTAACTTAACAAAACAAAATACAAAGCACAACTAGTCAATAAATTACTCAAAATTCTTAATAAGATATGGAAACAGTAATCTGCCACAATTAATACAGCTCTCCTAAATGGAATCAAATGGAAATCCACCAAGGCTATGCCTTCTACTTCTAGTAATAGTAACAATAATTACAAAAACTCTCTCCTCGAACAAATAATATAGATATCAAACTATCATAATAACTCTATTAACTTATCTATTTTTGCTCTATCAATAATATTATTATTTTTAGATAAGTATTAACCATTCGACCTTTGCATAATGCACCCAATCAATGATTGGTAATCTATTATAAAAAGCAAATCACAATAGACTATAGTTAATTAACAATGTAAAGACTATTAATGTCAAGCTAATGAATTAAATTTCTAATAAAAGTTCACATTTAGTGCTTATTTGTAATAAAAAAAAATAGAGTAAAAGAAATACTTTTGCAATAGTGACTTGCAGGCTATAAAGTTAACAGTTAAAAAGGTTTTTATCTGAACTACTAATGAAGTGATAAATTATTCCCAAAGTTATACTTAGAGTTTTAGAAAAGTCATAAAATTAAGATAAGTGAATTAGGTAGTAATTTAGCTTTAGTGAAACATTTTAAAACAAATGTTTAATAAAGCATACATATCTAACCTAACTAAGGGTTAAAAAAAAAATTAAAAAAAATACTAAATAGTTGAATTATTAATTTATATATAAAACTTTAAAATGTTATAGTAATAAACTATAAATAATAATCTTTATAATTTTAATTAAAAAAAAAATAATATAATTTTTAATAACTTTTTTTTTTAAAAAACTTAATTTTAATAATATATGAATTAGTATATAAAAGTTAGAAGTGATATATTGTAAAAATTAAAAAACTTTTTATACTAATCTTCTAATTATATATAAAAAAGATATTTATAATAAGTTTTTATACTTTTATAAAAACTCTTTCCGCTGATCCTAAATTTCCTTAAAAAATTTCCTTTTTCGGTAATTTTCTTGGAAAACCCAGAAG
>CAJVPT010005983.1:0-11524 GCA_910592055.1 Acaulospora colombiana
CAAAAAAAAAAAAAAAAAGAGTTCTTGGTCACACAGAAATAACTCCCATCCCAAGGTCAATAGTTGTTCCTTCTTGGAAATCCTCCTGATATAGAAAGAAAACCATTACACGGTTATCTTTTTTGCATTTCGCGAAAATAATAACATGCAAACCGAAATAAAGTCATACCGGATCATATATCACACGAACCATTAGGGAACAACTTGGGCAACGAGCTATGTCTTCCCCGTCCATTAGATCGGCCTGTTAAAAATCACGAGTCACTATTTGAGAACGAAACGTCCTAAAACAAATTACAGAGACCGACCATCGTAATTTCGAACCGATCACCACACGGACACGGATAATGATATGTCTGTGTCTCTTCATCGAATTCGAAATCCTCTAAAACATTGTGTACAAACACAGTTTTAGACATGGGGATAAGAGTGTTTCGGTGTTTAATTTAAGGAAATCAAAGAGTCAAGGCTACTGATTTACCAATCTCGATTTCATCGTAAAACGAAGTCATTTTTTTTTGCAATGTTCTCTATAATAGTGGTACGGTCTGATATATTATTGTTGTGAACGTCCAATAAGATCACGAACAAAGGTCCCGTGTTTAACTGCACATCGATATTTAATCGGTCTTTCTCTCGACTCGATCGTCTTTTATAATTCGTATGGTTACCGAGTTAAAAATGTATCGATTTATGCTGCACCACTCGAAGATTTCGCACGTCCTTTCGGATAAATCTACTATCAATTCCATGGTTCGAAATCCTTCGGCGTTATTCGGAACAAATGGAATTACCATATCACGTAATGGGCGCAATGTCAGGTTTTCTTCATCGATCAAAAATTTAGGTAGGAGCTATGACATTCTTATGACAACCAGAGGTTACGAGGAAATTAAGGTCCCTCCGTCTTCTCTATCATAGCACGGAAGCCGTTGTTTGACAAAATCCTGGTCGCAAACCGGTAATTTTCTCTGTTCTCTCTGAAAGAGTTCTTGGGGCGTGCGCTCTTCTAATAAGAACATTCTTTCTTAGTGGTGAAATTGCCTGTCGCGTAATGCGTACCGCTAAAAAACTTGGAATAAAGGCTGTCGCCGTATACAGTGAAGCCGACAAAAACTCTCTACACGTCAAAATGGTAAACACTCTCGCTTGTATATTGACGTATTAAGATTCCGCGATGATTATCATAATTTAATTGTTGTAATTCTCGTTCGCCTAAAAAACAGGCAGACGAATCTTATCTCATAGGTCCGGCACCATCATCCGAGAGCTATCTGAACATCGATAAAATTATCTCCGTGGCTCAGAGGAGCGGTGCACAGGTGTTAAACGCCGCTTTGAAATGAACGCATAAAAATGTAAATTATTGTTTTACATTGTTCATCTGAAAATCCTGTTAATCGATCTTCCTTTTCCGTTTCTACGAATCGACAGGCAATTCACCCGGGATACGGATTCTTATCCGAGAATGCAAATTTTGCCGAACGTCTCGCTAAGGAGAGAATTACCTTCATCGGACCACCTGCTTCGGCAATGATTTCCATGGGATCAAAAAGGTACGAAAAACTTTAGATTGAACAATTGCTTTCGATGAGGCTGACCGAATTCGTATGATCCCGCGCAGTGAATCGAAAGATATCATGATAAAAGCAAACGTCCCGGTGGTTCCCGGTTACCACGGATCAAACCAGGATCCTCTGTTCTTAAAAACAAAAGCCTCGGAAATTGGATATCCGGTGTTAATAAAGGCCATCAAAGGAGGCGGTGGCAAGGGAATGAGAATAGTCAACGACCCATCCGAATTTGAAATTCTACTCGAATCCTCCAAACGAGAATCAATAAAATCATTTGGGGATGATCAAGTTCTCATCGAAAAATACTTGTCAACACCCCGACATGTTGAGGTGCAAGTGTTCGCCGATACTTTCGGAAATGTCGTTCATCTATTTGAACGAGATTGCTCTGTTCAGAGGCGACACCAGAAAATCTTGGAGGAAGCACCGGCTCCGGGCATAACTCATGAGGTACGACAGGAGCTCGGGGAAAAAGCGGTTGCGGCGGCTAGAGCCGTGAATTATGTAGGAGCCGGTACGGTGGAATTCATTATGGATAATGAGGATAAAAGATTTTATTTTATGGAGATGAATACGAGATTGCAAGTGGAACACCCAGTGACCGAGATGATTACCTCCACCGATCTAGTTCATTGGCAGATTGAGGTAAAAATTTCATGTGGCGACACGAGGGGCTCGTATCATCAAGTCTTAACGAGGTTTAAACTTTTGATAGGTCGCATCGAGCAATCCCTTGCCCTTAAGTCAGGAAGATTTGTGCATTAATGGTCACGCATTTGAGGCTCGTATATATGCAGAGAATCCATCAAAGTACGTAAGGGAAAATTTCGAAGTTACGAACCTTTTATCTCCGCGTGTTAACTTCTTTTCTTTAAAGTAATTTTCTTCCGGATACCGGACCGTTGCTTCACATCTGCCCACCTCAATTATCACAAAATGTTCGGTTAGAAACCGGTTTCGAACAAGGAGATGAGATTAGTGTACATTATGACCCGATGATTGCAAAATTGGTGACCAAAGGTCAGGATCGTACCGAAGCCTTGAGAATATTGAGGAAGGCTTTGGAAGAATATGAGGTGATGCCAGTCATTCTGATGTTTTCATTAAGGATGATTTTAAGATTGCTGACAAAGTTTTTTTTTTGTCGTAAAGATTGTTGGTTTAAATACCAACATTGAATTCCTAAAAGGCGTCGCTTCGCATCCTGCCTTTATTCGGGGCGAAGTTGAAACGGGATTTATTAATGTAAGTTGCTGTTTATTTTAATACTGTTCAACACTGGAAATTCTATATTTAATCTCGTGATGCCTTAATATTTACATTGCAGAAATATGAAAAAGAATTGTTTACAACAAAATCGGAAACTCCGACTGCCATAATTCAGGCTGCTCTATCGCTTATATTAAGTGAACACCAAACCTCGTCTCGAGAAAATCCGTGTGGTAAATCTCGGTGTTCAAATAAAATTGCTTTGCTTTTCGAAAGAATTTTGTGTAACGCATTTTTTTTTTTTTAGATCCATGGGTCTCTAATCCATACTTTCGATTAAATATCACTCACGCTCGCACCCTCTTATTCCATGACCAAAATGATAATGATATAAAGGTTGGCGTTGAATTCCTTTCGGGAAACCGGTATAATATTACCATCAATCGTTTAGTAGACGACGGTGAGGTTAAAATTGAAAATGTGGCATGTGAATGGGATGACGCTGAAAGAGTAATCACGGTCGATATCGGAGATAGACGATATAAGAGCCATGTTCTTTTAGAAAAGAATGAAAAGGTTATCGTGTTTGATCAGGTAAAAGAACTTAACTTACTTTGTCATAATGGATTGAAAGCATTCTTTTATAAGACATACACTTGAAAAAAAAGTTATTTAAATTTTTTGGTAGGATGGAAAAATGGTACTGAGAATTCCGGAACCCGCGTACCTTCGTGCTGGAATTTCTGACATGGCACATTCGGTGAAAACTCCGATGCCCTGTAAAATCTCTCAGGTATTTTTTTTTTAAAAAAAATCACTCCATCGCTAGGTTTTCTCTGAGATTAATTATCTTTTCGCTGTAGGTTCTAGTACAGCCCGGTCAAAAAGTTGAGAAAGGAACACCTTTAATCGTACTGGAAGCCATGAAGATGGAGGTAGGTTGAAATTTACTTGTTTCTTCTGAACTATCGGGAGGTGAATTTTACTAAAAAAAATTTTAAACGATTGAATAGCATATAATTAAATCACCATACGCCGGGACAATAGAAAAATTGTTTTATACTGTTGGAGATTTGGTGGAGGAGAATAAGACTTTGTTGGCATTCGTCGAGGAGGATAAATGAGCTTCAAGTTTTGTGATAACACTTATACGGTCAATTTTTAATCAGAAATTAATGATAATTTAATGAATTATAAACTATTTGAAAAGGAAGTTGTAATAAATTGCATTTTTTTTTTTTTTAGCTAGACTTTATTTCCCCAAATAAGATGCGATAACTGACCATGACAGAATTATAACATTTATCGTTCAAACAATTTGGAAAAACTTGAGGCTAATTAAATTCTCCAGATTACAATCATAAATATGATTTGAGTTTTCTTTACAATCATATGAAGATTCTTAATATGTCAACGTACTTTTTTTTTTGACCTGCAATCATGCTATCATGGCATGCTTGATTGAGATATTAATAAAATATCTTCAATGTTACTTTGATTTTCATATGATGACTAACTCTCATCTTTGTTAAAGGATTACACTACTTAAAAAATATGAGGAAGTCACTAAACTAGTTAGGATTAAACAAAACAAAATCTCAGTTAAGTATTTTAAGTCAAATAAGGTATGAGAATTTGTTTTTGAAAATATCATTGAGGCTGTCAAATGATGTTCTGCTTCTTTGACAAAGTTTTTTGAAAGGTGGGTTTCTTGAGCTAGTTTTGCTTTTGTGAACTGTGATGCTGATCAGATTGTTTTTTTCCTTGTAAAAGATATATTCTCCTTGTTTTCCTAAAGTGATCAATATACATCCGCTGTATTCTTTTAAGGGAGAGCAGTTGTTGTTGGCTCTAATGTAATATTATAGTTTGACTGTATTTTGTTAAATAGCATGTTTTCTACTTATAACATTTGTGTTGATGCCTTGTAATGCAGTTCATTTAATTTCTTTATTGGATGTTTCTATTGCTAGTTTGTGATTGATTTTTGTGATTTGCATATATATTCATCTGTTTTCAATTAAGGTTAGGATTTTTTGGTTTTGTTGAATTTCTTTGAACCAATTGAGTGTTTTTCTGTTTGGTTTCTTGTTTGTCATTATTATTTCGACCTATGTTGCTAGTCTGGATCCTATATAGTTGATGATTTGATTCGGAAAGAAAATTTGATTTGTTGCAAGCTGTTTGTTATATTTCTTGTACTATGTTGGTTTTGTTATTTCTTTAATAGTTGTATCTGTTTTTTTTAATGATTTGAAGGTTTTGTGCTATTCCTGTATATCCATGTTGTCTAAGAAAAAAGAGGTGATCATGTGTAAAGTCGTGTTCTTAAGATAGAAATATATCTATAAATTGTATACTTGTTATGGGTTTGATTGACTATCATCTATTTTACACTTCTTATAGATATATATTTATAATTCTTCCTATAATGTCTTGTCTATTTATTTTTTTATATCAGTTATTGGTATATAATAGTAGTTGTCTATCCCAGAAATGAAAAAATTCATATTTCAATGGGTTATATAGGATTGTGTTGGATACTGTTTTTGTCAGATTGAGTTTATATTTGTAAATAGGATTGAGGATACTTATGATTTTGTTACAGTTTGATTCTATAAAAATCATATCTGATAGAAAATATATTACCATTGATATTCAAACTTGATTATGTAGATATCTGATTTGTTTGTCTATTGTTGCTTTCTATTTGATTATATTGATGTATTTTAGTGTTTTTTTCTTTACAAAGTGTTGTTAATATGTTTTTAATTCTTTACCTTCTAAATAAATTCCTAGGATTCTAGCTGCTTAGTTTGATGAGAATATTGTAATCAGTTGTTCGTGAATTAGGATCTGATTGTTTGGGTTGTACATAGAGTTAAGAACTAATAGGTTTGATTTAGATGTATTTATATAGATATTATTTATTGTAAAAAAGATTGAGCAAATATTACTTATTTTTTGTAATCTTTTTTGACCGCTTGCTATTAAGGTAATATCATTTATAAATGCTAGGTATGAGATATTTTAAGTTGAGATAGTTGATGATACTATAGATTTCTTTCATTTTTTTATTATTAGGATATATTATTTATGTATTTTTGAGATCAAGAATAGAAATAAGTTATAGAAAATTCTTTAGAATAGGAGTAATATGATATCTCTTTGATCAATTCCATCTTCTACTATGTATTGTGGTGATAATCCAAATAGTGTGATAATATGGTTTTGTCTATTGTCACAAATGTTTGTGATGATTTGGATAATAGTATCTGAATATTTAATTCATTGAAGTGCTAGTTTAAATCTTTGAATATTTACTGAAGCAAAGACTTTTGTCATATCTAGGTTTAGAATCCATGTTTTGTTGTTATGTTGTTTTGCATTATCCTGGATTACTTTGATTATGTGAATGGATTCTTGTATACTGCAACCTAAAAGGACTGCCCAATTGTATTTGGATAAGATTTGATGGATAGTAAAGATTTTGGCTAGTCTATTGTTAATAATTTTTATAAATTTTTCATATTGCTTCAAGAAAAATGATTAGTTGTGTTATGTTGATGCTGTTTTTCTATGGTTTTAATTTAAGAATAAAATATATACTATCCTAATTCCACTTGTTTGACACTTTATCTGTTTGTTAAAAATTGTTCTAGCAGTCTGCAATATAGTTAATTGTCTCTTTAGTGGATTTTTTTCAATACAATATAAAGGATTTCCAGTAGTTCTGATACTAATTTATTGGAGCATTTCCCAAGTACCTCTTGAATTTCTTCTGTTATAATGGTATTGATTACATAAGTATACTATTCCTTGTTCATCTGTTATATTGATTTATATTCTTCCTTCCATATTGTGAAGTAGATTATTTTGGTATTGCATTTACTAATTCAGTTCTGATAATATATCTAGATTGCTTCTTTGATTTTTTTTGGATTTGTAATAATTGTTTTTTTTTAGTTTATTTGTAATTAACTTGTTTAATATAATGTGTCTTTTTGGATTATTTAGTAAATTTCTAATAATCTGTTTTTTGTTGGTATTGAAGTATAATTGTCTTCTTAGTAGTCATTTATTTGTAGCTTCTATTTGTCTGTTTCTACATAGTTTGTTAAAAATTGCTTTATATATGTCTCTTGTGCTTTTGATAGGTTTAATCTATTTTGTGATGTTTGTTGAACAAGAGAACTTCTCTAATATGTTTATAATTATAGAGTATTTGTTAACTAGTTTGTTCAATATGAACTTGATTTTCTTAAGAATGTGGTCTGATAGTGAATAGTTATTGAAGAGTTGTCTACCCAATAATTGAATTTTTGAAAGTTTGCATAGGGCATCTGTGGAAGTGCTGAATAGTTTTGGTGATCTCTTTTTTTTCTTGTATTTTTTGATGTGAAGAGCTGTGCTTTATAGGATTGTTTCTCCTAGAAGATTTTATTTTTTATTCACTTTGTCTAGTGAGGTATTAAGTTCATTCCATAATTATTGAAGTTTGGATTATATATATTCTCCAAAATCTTTTTATTTTTCTTGGGATGTATCCTACCAATTATATTTGATGTTGGGTTATGATCTGTATCTGTTCAATGCTAAAAGATCTGTATTCCAGTATTGTATATTGCAGTATATTATATTATGGTCAGTTTCTATCACTTCTTTTTTGATTTCTTGTATTTGTATTTCTAGAAGAAGCTAGAGTAGTGATGGAGAGATCCATATTTGATTTATTTTACTGACTGTATTTTCTGTGCTACTCCATATGTATTAGGTGTTGTATGAATTGATTTTATGAAAAGTGTCTATAAATTGATTATATGATAACTATTGAATAAACTTTCTTATTAAAAGATATTGCTTTGTTTTTGAAAACTTTGAGTTGGGCATGTTTATATTGGAATTGAAAACTGAGTTAAGGTCTTCTAGTATTATTATCTGACTATTTGAGGCTTTTGCTTCATTAATGAGTTTAAGGGTTTCTTTGATACACTTTTGATTTGACTAGTGGATTTGAGTAGGAAGGTAAATAGTGATAATTCTGAGTTTGCATTTAAATTTGAATAGTAGGTCTATTGTGATGATTCTGTCCTTCCATATTTGCTTTTTATAAATATGTTTGACTAGGTTTTTTCAATTAGTAGTGCTACTTCAAACCCTTTAACTTGATTACCTGTATTGCTCTATGTGATTTGATAATTATAAAAATAAATGAAGTTTTCTTTCATATTACTAAGATTTGTTTCTATAAGTGCAAGAATACTTGGTTTGTATTTATTGATCCATTCTGTCCAAAGGAGCAGTTTTCCTGAATTTGATTTAAGACCCTTGACATTTGTTGTAAAGATTTTTCAGGTTTGTTCTATAATTTTGTAATTTGAATTAAGGTTGGGTTGTTGTTTATATAATGTGGTAATATTGTTTATTGATGTAACTGATTTTCTTTATAGCGATTGGAATTTGTTGTAGGGTTTTGGTAATGATATGTTGATGTTTTTATCTGTTGTAGAGTTTGAGTCTGACCATATTAGATTTGTTTTAAGCTGTTGTGTTATGAGTGAAGAGTTGTTAAGATTGTTAATTTGATAGTTGTATACCATGTTTGTATTCAGTTATTCATTATTATTGTTAAAGTTACTATATGTATTTTCCATGGTTATTGATTATCCGTATTAGTTTTTGTTGAGGTCTGGACTAGAGCATTCATTGTGAAGAAAATTTGATTTATTTTATCATACATCTTATCAATAGAGGAGAAGAGTTGTGTTTGTATGTTTTTGAGATCTTCGAAACTGTCTTTGAATGTGAATTATATATTGGTGAGTTGTGATATGGGTGTTGAGTCTTGTGATGCTGGTGTATAATATATTCACTGTTTATTGATTCATAATATTCTTCATCATAGTATTCCAAGTTGATAATGCACTTGTCCAATTTTGCTACTTGATATTTGATGGTGTTTAGTTTTTGCTGGATTTTTTGAAGAATATTATTAATGTCTTAGAGAGTTGTTGAGTTCTCCTATTTTAGTTTAATTGTTTAAGAAACTACTATTGTATAAGTTTCTGCTTTTGATATTTTGGGTATTCTTGATTTGTTAATATTTTGGATTGTTAAAGTTTTTTCTGATCTGAACTTATTGTAGAGGTCTCCAAATTTAGTTGCCTGGTTTTTGTTATAGGTATCCCATTGGATGTATCTTTTCTTAATGAGACAGTTTTGATCAGATAGGAAGTCACATCACATATTGCACATAGTTTTGTTGAGATTGAAGTGAATGTAAGTATTGTTTCTTCTTATTAATATTATAACTATGCTACTACTAATAGATCTTCTTGTGTTTAAAAGCTGACGATTATAACTTTTTTAAATTTGTAATCCTTGTTCGCTATCCTTGAAATATAGCATGTATGCCCCTTGCATTGTGTAAGAATGATTTTAATATCCCATACTGTTATATTGAGAAGGAGGTTCATAAGTTTTGCTGTGATCACATGTCTTTGTTTCATTTGTTGAAGTATCCATTCTATATTATTGATTCTTATTGAGTCTTCTTTAATTAGGATACTTTTTACATTTATCAGTTTGTATTTGAGTTTTTGATCTTTGAAAATAATTGTGACATATTGTCACAAATTTTAGGTTCTTATAGTGATGCTTTGAATTGGATCATGTTTGACAAAGGTTTGTTTAACTTCTATAAGTCTTGTGTTTAGGAAAATATCTCACACTACTATAGAATATCCTTTATTGATTTCTTGATATCTGATTTCCATATGCATCAGCCTATTATTATTTATTTCTAGAAGCTCTATAATTGTTGTATGCTCCACTGTATGTTGATCTGCAAAAATGGCAATGATTTGCATGTTTTCTTTTTTTCTCTTACTGCATATTGTCAAGAGTTCTTTGGGAGAGTTAAGGAATAAAATGATATGCTCTAGTTTTTAGTGTATTGTTTTTTCTTTGACTAGTTTGCTGGGATGTCAACCTTATAACATTTTTATCTATATTGAATTGTTCTGTCAAATGATGATTTGAATCTTGATCTACCTTGTGGGTTATTGATTTCTCTGTTTTTGTCTTTGAAAATGGTAAACCATTTTTGTTTTGAATTGCTTTCCTCTTCAGTTTCTATCTCTTTATCTGAGCCATTGTTTCAAGTTATTTGTGATTTCTGGGTGGTAGTTCTTCTGTTGTGTTTAGTATGTTGGTCTCTCTGTTTGTTGATTATATTGAGTTGTATTTTTATTATATCACTCCAAGAAAAAGTTGATGTCTCTAATCCCTGACTTTGTTGTAGAGAATGTTTTGTATCCTATTGTTATTTGTTTTCTTGTGATATTATTTCTTGTTTTGTGATTGTATTGAATGTGTTATTATTGATTTGTTGGTCAGTATAAAAATAATGGTTACCATTGATTGTGTGAACTTCTTTGCTGTTGTCAAGGTGAGTTTCTTTGCATATGGTTGGGTTCTGGCCAGGTCCAGTTCTTTGTCAGCTCTTTTATTATATCTTAAGGTGCATCTATTGTTGTGAAAGGGTTGTTGAAAACTCTGGAACTTTTGTTATAACTTGTCATCTTTCTTTACCTTTCATCTTAAAAGCTTCCAAAAAAAAATTTTTTTTTAAGGATCTGATCAATTATAAGAAAGAGTTTTGCTTTAGGTGATAAGGTTTTTAAAATAATTATTATATATTTTTTATTTTATTATTAAAAAGTTTTATATTTTAAATTCAAACTTTTAAAAAATTTTTAATATTAAAATTTTATATATTTTAATTAAAAGTTAATATAATTTATATTTTTATAACTGAAAGTCAATATCTTTATAATCAAAAATTAACCTAACTTATATCTCTACTTTTGTCTTTATCAACCACTTTAAGAATCTATCTTTATTCATAATATATTTTGAGTAAATACTCTTCTAATTTATATATTATTGCCAGCAGGTTATTACTACTTATTATCCTTCACAAAACTAATTTCGAGAAATTACAAAAGGGAAAAATAAAAGAAAGAGATATATTTAAAAATGTACAATTGTACTATATGAGAATAAAAAAAAAAATAAATAAAATAAAGGTGTTTCATATTTTTCAAAGGATCTTTACTAGAAACCTCTTTTCATTAGAAATCAACTTTTCTAGAATATTCTTCTTCTTCCTGACCATCTGAAAAACTAATCCATTCATGATCTTGATTATTTTCTTGTGATTATCTAAGATATTTATCACCTATTCAAATCCAGTGTCTTGCTTAATGCTTACTTTCTTTCAGTCTTAATTTTGTATTTACCTATGTAAAACAAAATGACTAATGATAAACCTCAGGTTCTTATGTAACTTTTTAGTCTTGTCATATAACTCCTGATATCTTTCAGCAGTTATACTTGGTTAAAGAAATTTTACTAGTGTTCATCTTGATTGTGATATCATTATACAACATCTGAAAAAATATATTCATAATTCTAGAAAAAGACAGTATTTTATATTCTTTTACTTTTTGATCTTATAGCATAATCTAAATAAGGAAATAATCTTCTTCACATACTTTGCCTGATCAGGATAATAAGAAGTTGAAGGCCTCAATTTGAACAAATAATCATCTTTTTATTACCTAGGAAATTTAATGCATATCTTAATAGTCTCATGATTTCTTTACTTCAGCTACACTTTATTTGAAGAAGTATAAGAGTTTGTACTGATAATTTCTCTTTTTTTTTTTCAATCCATT
>CAJVPT010005984.1:0-11522 GCA_910592055.1 Acaulospora colombiana
ACGAAATGTTGTCTTGTGCTAGGATGATTGTTGTATGCTGGTGTTGCAAGAATATGTGTCTTGAATTATAGATGTTTTTCTTTCCTTGGGTGAATTGCCTAAAAAGAAAATTTTTAAGAATCTGAGAAATTTGCGGAAAGAGTTTTTTTTTTTTTTTTTAGTAATCTATTTTTTATATTATGGTTAAATGGTGAAAATCTATAAATTCTTATGAGTACAAAGGTACATATGGAGATAAGTATGCATCTTGTACAATGTAATCTATATTGCGAGAAACGTTCTCAAGTGGAATTGAATCAGTAACTCATAGGTGATAACCTGGGAGTGTACCCATTACACTATTGACCCACAGGTCTAATTAAATTTATAAATTACTTTATCAATATTAATAAATAAAATTGAGTTTTTATTTTACAAAAAATATTTTCTCTAATAACTTTTTTTTTAAATATAGAGTTGTTATATTTTTTAAAGTTTATTTTTTTATTAGTAATATTATTTTTTTTAAGATTTTATATATAACTTTGTTTTTTTTTTTTAATATCCATAGTCAAGTTAGATTGCTGATTTATTAATTAATTGAAAACATAAGTATATTTTTATTTGAGTAGCATAATATATACTATAACTAAACTATTATTCTAAACTAACTAACTCATCATAAACATAAAAGCCTCTAAGTTTGATTTTAGGATCAATATTTTACTTTGCAATGTCTTTGAATGAAAACTTTTCTAGTCCACTGCATTATTGTTAGCAGGTAATCACTATCATATATCTGATTAAGTCCTATAATTTTTATTTAAGTTATTTACTGGACCAGAATTACTGTCATATATACTTATATAAATAAAAAAAAAAAAGAAAGAAAGAGGTAATATATCTATTATGTATAACGAACTCTTTCCCATTTATCTGTGGTGCAGCAATACCTCAAGGTATAACGAAAGAGTCTTACAAGATGGAAAGACCTAAACGACAACAATATACCAACAGCAGGCCAAACTATAACATAGAAAAGCTCAGCAAGGGTATGTCAAACCCTATAGTAGAAAAGAAACCACATACTCCTGACAAGAAACCCAATGACAACAAAAAATCTGAGACCACTCATATTCCACTTCCAATAACCTAGGAAGAAACAAATAGGCAGATAAGGACACTTTGTCGAAAGACCAGGAACTCAACTAGGTAGGCAAAATATGGAGCGAACAAGTTGAACTTGAATACAGACAGGAAGGAATCTCTAACATAAATACACCAAAGGAAATTACCAGTACTCTCAGTCCAGTAGCCAGAGTAGATGACTTAGATGTAAAGATGGACTGCAACGAAGTACCCGAAGATGGCTCATATATTTGGCACGAAGTCAGCAAAAACAAAGGTAGAGGTAAGAAAGCCCACGTACGTCCCTTAGGTACCAGACCCTGGCCAAAATCTCCTTTTGACCATCAGACATGATATGGTAGAGAACGAATTAAACTGGACATCAAAGCTGCAAAACTACCTGGACAGACTATTCATCAAAAGATCACTCACATCACCAAGGCACTTAACTCCCCAGAAGGCCTTTTCCTCATCCAACACAAATGCATTGATGAAGAAGATCACATCATTACCATTTTTGGAGACCAACAGGCCGCAAACAATGCAAGTAATATAATCTTATCTGAAACTGATAATAGCAAGCTACCCACATGCAAAAAATGATCAACAAGCTAAATAAAAAAAACAGAATCAGGACCTGGGACATTCCCCTGAACACCAGACTCATAGACATACAATAAACATTTGCCAAATTCAGGCAAATTACTAACATCAAGAAAACAACCCAACAAATGTGGTAGACTGCAACAATCACATTCGCATAACAGGAAGACAAGACTAAACTCCTCTTCAAATGAAGCATCCCCATCAAAGCCGACTCGAACAGAATTTTTGATGCCAACTGGGACCTAGATCAGATGAAAGATAGGGGCTGACACTCCCTCAAACTCATGAACCTCCCTCTGAACACAACAGCTTTTGACTTGAGACTTATTTGCCAGAAACTACAAGTGAAGACATGCTACATCCCTTATCTCATGTCATACAAACCCAGAAAATATGCTGTCTTCAGCTTCGAAGATGAAGAAATACTCCATACAGCTCTTGAACAATAGTTCAGCCTTAGGGAAACCACTATCGAAATGAAAACTATTCAAACCAAGCTTTTCAATATATGCAATAGCCCTCAACACCTTGTTGTCAACTGCACCATCAAGGAATAAAAGAAACAATGGAAAGAATTTAATTACAAGTAAACAGAGAGATTTGAAAAATTATACAATTGTTTCAAACCAGCGGACTCATTCAGAATTCGAAGACTCACCTATCCCACATCTAAACAAGGTACTACATCTCCAGGATTATATGCAGCAGCAGTCAAAAACAGGAGCAACAAATGTCCATTTTAACATCAACAATCCAATCTGCTGCGAACTGAAACCTCACAAACATTACAACTATTCTAATACAAATCCAGAGGAAACTTAAAGTCATCAAAGAAGCACTCAATGATCTCGACAGTAGGATTGATAATTTCGAACAATACTGTTTCGATCAGATAGAAGACATGGAATAAGATACAAGCCAAAGCAGCCAGGAAGTAGACAAAGAAGCTTCTAAATGAAACAATATTATCAACATCTATCAACAACAACAACAACTATACAATTCAATTGGGAATATAGACAGAACTATGAATGCACTAGTGTCCACCATCACGAACATTATCCCGAGTAGTGAACAACTTCAACATCCCCAACTTCATCAATAATGGGTAATGCACAAAGTGACAGAACCGATCCCTCTTCTGGGAACATCCAATCAAACATAAGTCCATTAACCGTTGACACAAACAAAGTACAAAAAACAGTCACTAATTTAGCAATACATCATCACCCCTTAATTCTAACAAACACATAATCAAACCACACAACAGAACATAATCAGACTCAAAACTTCAAACACACCACCAAAACAAAACCCTTCATAATAATAGCAATCTGCAACTGTCAAGGTCTCATCAACATGATAAAACGAATAATATGGATGGACTCGTGGTCAGAGATCAACTAGGATATAATCATTTCCATAGAAACTAATGGGACCAGTGAGACAGCAAACAAATGGAAGACAAAGGAATATATAACATGGTGAGAGAGTGAATCCAAAGATACAGGAATCAGCATTGCCATCAGGAGACCGTTAGCAGACAGGGTCATTGACATCTAGAAGAAGCTTGGCAGGCTCATATACATTGACCTAGCCTTCCCCAACAAACAATACATCCGAGTCATTAGAACCTACTCTCCAATGCAATCAGGGCCTAACAGAGAAATAGTTCAAGATCAAATAATCAAATAGATAAAGCAGCACAATTATGACAACTGACACATAATACTAGGAGGTGACTTCAATACAACACTATCACAGACCATCAATTGCCTCCATCCGGAATGAAAAGTAATCACATACAAAAAGAATAACTTCTTTACAACAGTTCAAGACCTAGGATTTATAGATACTTTCCATCATATGAATCCCAAAGCAAAGGAATTTATGTGGATCAACAATAACTCTGGTAGTCATATAGATATAATCTGGACTAGTTCAAGATCCATCTGGAACATCATTGATGCCTACATAACCAACAACAATTTCATTAAGACCGACCACTGCATACAAGTAACAACAATTGAAACATGGCAACTCAACAAAGAGGAAAGCAAACTTTGGTGGCCTTACAACAACATGAGATATCAGTGGCAAACCAGCTCTAAAGAGCAATGGAAAAAGTTTACAAAACAGATAGAGAAGCTTATAGAGATAAACAAAGACACACAAACCAATATAGAATAAGACCCAAACAGAATGTAGAACATACTTAGACAGAGTATTCTAACAGTAGCAAAGTCCAATCTAAGTATTTTCAAGGAGAAAAAAAAAAACACAACAAAAAATTCCAGGCAACCCAAACCGAAACTTATCTTATTTCTCAATAAATATTACAGAATGATTCAAAAAAGCTAATACAGCAGGAATAGAAGGAACAACTGAGAAAATGAGAGTGATACACAAGCAGATAACATCCTCCCACCCAAAAGAAAATGCATTCCTCTATGGACCGGACCCAAGAACACAAGAAACATTATAGAAATTATTAAGGCAATTACATTGGCATGGTCCAAAGATAAAAGAACTGACATACAAGAAACAATCAAAGCAAACACAATTAAATGCAATATCAGGTGAAACAATCTCTTCAGCTCAGACAAAAAGGCACTGATCTGCTCTATATTAAATAATCCAAAGAAAAGTATAATCATATCCAGGCTAGTCAAAGACAGACCTGATGCAAAAACACTCATTATGGATCCTGAAACAATAAAAGAAGAAATCAAACAACACTTCAAACAGTGGATTCAAAAAATCACCAATCACGAGATAACAGGCACAATTTAGGAACCAGAATATAAACCAAAGACATATGTTGAACAAGAATGGTATGATTCAGTAACCAGGTTATTTACAGTGAAAGAAATCAAACAAACTATCAACAACACTAGCAATAAATCAGCTCCTGGCCCCTCACAGATCTCATACATTGCATACAAACATCTTAGCCAAAAAACATTGGAACACATCACAAACTTTTTCAATACAATCCTTGACACAGAGATCATCCCAACCAAATAGAAAAGGGGCACTATATATCCCATACCAAAGCCCAAAAACTGGCAGCATGACATCAACATTACATGACCCATCATTTTACTCGAAGCCATAAAGAAAATATTCACAAAGACACTAGCAAACAAACTTTCCAATATTCTCATTAAACACAATATCTTCTCTGAACACAACTGGGTGGCCCTCCCTGGACACAGCACAAGGGAACCCATAACAATTCTGAATAAAATCCTAGAAGATATTAGAGAAAAACACAAACCATACTATATACTTTTTCAGGATATAAGCAAAGCATATGATACAGTCAATACACACAAACTCAACCAAGCACTACAACACATTAAAGTGCCCAACACAATTATAAATATTATTGGCAGTTGTTTCTCTGAGTGACATAACATAGTTATCACATACTACGGAAACACAGACGCTTATCCGATACATGATGGCATCGATCAAGAAGATGCAATCTCACCTCTCCTATGGCACATTTATTATGATCCTTAATATCAGCCATCAGCAAATGTAAAGGATATACAATTCAAACCATAAAACTCACATCGATATAGAAAGCAATAACAAGATCAATATCACATTCACTGCTACATGGATAACATCTCCTTCATCACGCAAAGTGAGGAGGATCTGAAAAAAATAACCAGACTCAACACCTCCTTCTACAATCTTAACGGCATTAAAGTCAACCCCTACAAGTTCGAACTACTAATAATCAATGTCCCGAAACAACCTATTATCATCAATGATACTGCAATCCAATCAGCCACCCGCAATTCAGCCATCAGAGTTCTAGGAGTCTGGCATGAATAAAAAAAAGAAAAACAATATTAAAGATACTTAATCAAGAGAAAAGTCAATGCCATATCTAATGCCATATTAAGAAAGAACATTACAGACAAAATATATAGATATATCATCAACCACGTTTTGTTTCCTACTATCGAATATCTACTGACAGACCTCATACTCACTAGGAAAGAAATCGAGCAAATCAACACCAGAATCTGACGTTATTTCAAGCACCGAACCCACCTAATCACAAATGCATCCAACTCAATAATTCATCTCAATATGATCTATGAGATAATGGACTTATACAACAGACAACTACAAAAACAAGCTATGCTCCTACAAGAATTATACCACAGCCAGAATGATGCTGGTAGGATTATTTGACTGCGAATATAACAACTTCAGTGAATAGAATGACAAAAGAAAGACATTCTAAACCATCTACCAAGAATCTTCCCACAAAAAATCAATTTTATTCATGACATTATCTGCAACCCACAGGCAAATAATATATACATAAGCAGACTATTTATCATAGAAAAGAAAATAACTAACCTCCACCATATCGAAGATCTTTGTAATACTGAATGGTACAACAAATATCGTTCTTCACTTTAAAAACACAATATACAATAGATCAAACAAACAACGAATATGTACTTGACAAAGCAATAGAGTAGTATCAAGTAGAGGCACTACATAATAAGATCAATAAAAGAAAAGAATCCAACTGGTACAAAGTGCTGAAAGACCATATTAACAATTGTATTAACAAATCCAAACAGAAGAATCGCCTGAACCCCCTAGCTCAAATTAAGACATACACTGATACAACAGATGGTGCTAGTTGGTACACATATCAATCTCGAAACAAAATAATCCTGGGCAAATGCCTTTGCAACAAGGACAACAATATCAAGCTCAGACACTATATTTTCACAAAAGAGTCACCCATCCAGAATTGCTCTGGCTGCCAACTCACAAACTCCATGAACAAGAGAGGACAATTCTGTTGCATAGAGACAAGTACAAATGATATAGCAAGAGTACCAGTCAACAAAGCAACAAAATCCACAAGTTCACAAGGAGACGAGACCAAACTGCAGATCCATGTATCACCATCTAGCATAAAAAAATAGTATAACAAACCCAACAGCACTTTTAAGTGTATCTAAATAACAGAGGCACCCAACCCTCTGGCATTACTATACAAGCTCGTCACTTTTCCAAGCAGTACTACACAGAAACTCAGGGCTATCACACATCAACTCAAACAACATCACCACATCATAGTATATATGGATGGCACCTATGAACCAAATCAGAATGCAAACTAGAGGAGAGTAGGAATTATCCTAAAAATACAAACAAATGAACTTATTAAAACAGAAATCACTGTTAAGGGCCAGCTATTAGCTGACAGATGTGAATTCATAGCTGCAACAATAGCAGTGGGACTTTGCAACAAAGAAACACATATATTTCTACACATTGACTCAGCCAATCTCATTTCAAATTACAAACCCATGTAGAATAGACACATCAAGAAAGCAAAAGAAACAAGAATACTCTCTAACTTAGTATATTTAGTATGAGATAACTTCATCTCAATCAAATAGATACACTGCAAAAAGGGTGACAAAGACCCACTACTGATTAAAGCTAACCAAATAGCAAAAAAAGCTATCAAAACATTACAATCTATACTCAAGGGCACCATAACAGCTTTCACTACTGATCCAAACCTCATCACTTTTAACTTTAGTGGCCACGAAGCTACTCAAAACATATGGAAAACACTCAAAGCAATCAACCAGGTCAAATATACATATAAATGGATAAAGCTTAACTGAAACAAACAAATATATACACAGTTCAAAGAAGAAATAAACTGGAAAACTAATTTCAAACAGTTACACCTCTCCAAGATCTCCAGTAACAACACAGACACCATGGACTATGAGATACACACCTTCGCAATCAAACTCTGGAACCAAGAACTCTCCACTATAGACAAGTTGCACAACCGTCACCCACCATTTACAAGACTTCTTAATGTTTTTGATGTGGAACTAACAAAGACAACCTATACCCATTAATCTGTTCTATCCATCAACTGGACATCAAACAGACAATTACCAATACTATCCACAGAGAAACAACTGCCAGAAAGGAGATTGGAGGTAGCCATAACATGAAGCAAGACATTGAAAATATTTTCAACAAGTCTAATATCTGCATATAGTCATCAGAGGAGGGGTCACCAAAAGCCTAATCTCCTTAATTACACAATATATCAAAATGAACAAACTCACTGCAACTATAAGAGACATTACAAACAATATTCGACTCATCACATACAGCATATAGAGTAACAGAGTTTTTCACTTCTATATATGGGAAGCTTTACAAAATATCAACTGTCAAATGAAGCACAACAACACTAACAAGAAAGGAAAAGTCAATAACAACAACCAAAGATCAAATGACATTAATCAGGGAATATCAGCCAATCTCCTAACTTCAATTATCAAAAATATACACAAAATTTTCACTATTTTTAGTAAGACATACTAATGAAGCCTAGGCACATTAGCTCTCTCACCAAGGAAGCAACAAGCCACAAGAGTACTAAAGTACAATTGACTTTTTTGTAAAATTTTGTAAATAGATACAAAGAAAAATAGTTGACAAAATAGCTTTGTAAATTCAAGTACCTGTAATACAAAAAAACTCAATAAAGTGGGCTTAAGTATGCTAAAAAAAAAAAAAAATCTATTATGTATATTCTTAAATAAGTACTATATATATTAACTATTATAGTAAACTATTATATATATGGCTAACTAAAAAATAAAATATTATTTTTTAAACAAACTCTTTCCACTGATTCTCTGATTACACATAAAAAAGATGTTCACATGAAGTTTTATTCTTCTTAACTAATAAAGTTTTTCTACTTTCTTTAAAACAACTTGAAGCTTGTCTTCAAAAGTCACCATTATCCTCTTTTACTTGTTTATAAACTCCTTTGAATAAAAACTTGAGCCTCTAGTAATCTAAATAGACTCAAATACACACTTTCTTTATTAAAGGCAAGAAGGTTTTATAAAGTAAAAGGACCAACTTGCAGAAGATAATCTTTCAAAGTTGGATATGACATGGTGATAGAGGTTTTCTGGACAGAAGAAGACTTATTTACCTTCTCACTTATTGTCTCTTGTTCTCTTAGAGTATTTATAGTTTTTTTATGATTTTTTGGGGAATTTTATCTACTCTAGCTTGATTTAAATTTCTGGTCACACAATATCATCTGGTTTCTGATTGGTTGACATAAAACATATTGGTAGTAAAATGTAAACAAGGTTCTTTGACCACACTTATATATCTTGCTGATGTCATTGATAAAACAAAAGAGAACCAATCAGTATAAAATCCTTCACTTCACCAAATAGTATAACTGAATCAAAAAAATTATAAGACCATTAGAATAGGTACTAAATTCCTTAGATGATAAAAAAGTGATTATTTGTTTAAGTCTAGATCTTCAACTTCTTATTATCCTGGTCAAACTAAGTACACGAAGAAGGTTATTTCCTTATTCTGGTCAGATAATAAGACTAAAAAACAGAAAACTGTGAGTCACTACCCTTCTCTAAGATTGAGTCACTACCCTTCTCTAAGATTGAAAATGCATTTTCTCAGACATTGTATAATGATATTATAATTAATAAGGATCCAATTGCTTTTTTAATACCTTTCTATCATTGTGAAGCAAAAAGATCTTTGAGAAATAACTATTTTGGGCAATGAAAGATATATACTAGTAAAATTTCTTTAATTAGATGTGATTGCTAGAGGTTATTAGTAATTACATAATATAACTGAAAGGTTAAATAAGAATCTGGAATTCATTATAAGTTGTTATTTGATACAGATAAATAAAAAATCAATATCAAAAGAAAGAAAGTGACAAATAAAAAGCTGGATCTGAATAGGCAATAAGTACCTCAGATGATCACAAGAAAATAATCAAGATTATGAATAAATAAGTTCCTCAGATAGTCAATATGAAGAAAAATATTTCAAAAGAATTGGTTTCTAATGAGAATAGGTTTTTTAGCAGAGATCTTTTGGAAAATATGGAGCACTTTTGTTTTTCCTTTTTCTTTTTCTTTTCATATAAGTACATTTATGTATTTTTAGATATCCCCCTTTCTTTTATTTTTTCTTTTCCCTATTATAGTTTCTAGAAATTAGTTACTTGAAAAATAATTAGTAGTGGCAACTTGCTGACAATGATGAAAAATTTAGAATCTAAAGCAAAATATTGTTTCCAATGTCACACTTAAAGACTTGAAGCTTATTTGAGAACCCAAAGTGATGAGTAAGTCAGTATAAAATTTAGTTTAGCCAAGATATATTTGCCCAATATATTGCACATGGTTTGTTATTTATGATTAATAAACAAACTATGCTGGCCTGACTAAGGGTATAAAAAAAATTATATATATAACTAACTATATTGATCTTACTATAGACAGTAAGGAATAATAGTATTAATTACTATTAACAATCCCAACCAATATCTAGAAGAGGTCCAAGCAGGAGTTGACAGAGAAGTAGTTAGAGAATTGGATCGAGCTGAACAGACAAGATTCCTAGGAATCTGGACAGGTAATCAGAAATCTGCTATCGAACTCAAAGAACAGATGCTTAGAGAAATTAGCATGGTTACCAAGTCCCTAAAGAACAAAAAGTTAACTGATAAACAAGCACTTTACATTCTGAACAGAGTCTTGATACCTAGAATCGAATTCAGAATGCAGCATAGTGTATTATCCTGGTGAATGTGTAATACCCTAACAATGGCATACAGAAAACTGTTTAAGAATAAGGCCACACTATGTCGATCCATACCTAATAGTGTAGTACATCATCCCAGGATTTATAATTTGAAGAGTGTTTGGATGCTGCAAAAAGAAAGTCAGATAATGGGATTATGTAATAGGTTAAATGACTTAGGGCCAGCTGGAATCACAACAATCATCAGATTAAAGCAGTCACAGATTAAATACTGGAAACCTCTCAACCTGCTCACATGTAATTCACTAAACCATCTTCCGGGAAAAGGCAACTTCGCATTACAAGTACTAAAACTGACCAAAGATATGGAGGTAACTTTCCATAGCTGGAAATAGAATGATATCTTTAATTGGAGTTTCGGAAATAGTTCAATTAAAGATCACTTAACAACAAAAGAATATAGTAAAGCTATTCCATCACTCAAACACAATAAGTTGATGTATATAGATCAGCTTATCAACTATGAAACTGGAAAAGTATTGGATTGGCGAATGCTTCAACTTCTACAAAAGACAAGTAAGGAACCTATTCCAGAATGGTACTTGTCAATAACAAAAGAGATGCAAGAAAACAAGCTAGAACAACTCATAAGAACTTAAAAAGAAGATTGGTTAAAGTGGAGTCCAGAATATCCCATACTCAATCTTAATCTTGATAAAAGGCAAAAACTTTGAGTAGTCACCAAGAGCAATAATCAATAACAACAACTTGTTTGGGGAAAGTTGATTCTAAATGACAATAAAAGATGCATTAAAATAGATCATTTCAAATGTGACAGTTCCAATAAAGACTTAGGATCAAACCTGATGTGATGCCAGGGCTGTCCAGAAGAGATAAAGACTGAAAACCGATACATAATAGAATCAAATATAAAGCAAACATATATGGTTCCTTATCTTAATACCAGGAAATTCACGAGGAGAGCTCAACTATTAAAAATCTCTTGTTCCAAAATAGCACTAGAGGGATCAATAAGTAGAACAATTTATACAGACCTGGTGACTATACAAAGCGATAGAAGGCAACTGAAAGAAATAGAGATAGAGAACTGGGAGGAAAAGCTTATTAAAGAAAACATTAAAGAAGGTGTATACCAAACCCATCTGATTGAG
>CAJVPT010005985.1:0-11520 GCA_910592055.1 Acaulospora colombiana
GCTGGCTTCTGGTTTTTCCAAGAAAATTGCCAAAAAAGGAAATTTTTTTAGGAAATTTAGGATCAGCGGAAAGAGTTATTATTTCTGTTATTATTTTATTATTTTTAATTTTTTTTTAAATTATATATATATATATATATATATTAAAAAACTCTTTCCCATACAATCTGAAAAATCTTAAAATTATCATTTTAGAAAATTCTAAAAATTTCAGCTTCAAAGAAAAAACCAAAGGAACCTGGGAGTTTTTCTTCCAAGGAATCCAATTACCAGCATGAATATATCTTCCTTAATGTCTTTATCACTGATATTAAAAAAAAACTAGCAATAATCTACTATAAAAACATAACAAACAAACTCTTTATCACCGATCTCTCCTCATCTTATCTCCTTCCAAATCTTGGAAATTGTTTACCTATCTGACTTTTACCTATTAGAAGTTCAGAGAATAAACAAGCCAAGTTCAAAGTAATAGCAACCACCTTCAAAATAGTTCAAAGAAATAGACTCTCAAGATTCACACAAATATCAACATCTCCACTCTTGAATTTAAAAATTTAACTACACTTAACACATTCCTTGACTTTCAACAAACCTTTAAACTTACAGATAAGAATCATAAATTAATCTTAAAAAAAGTTATGATCAAAAAACTGAGCTATAGCCTTCACATCTTCTGGAGTAAACTTGATATTATAATGGACGAAACCTCCAATACTTTTTTCTTGAAACAAAAAAACCCAAAACCTTATATCTTCTCCAAACACACCTGTCCCAATTGAGGAAATAATTTGTGACAATGATATGCAGCTAGATATAAACCAACCTATCTCTATTTCAGCCCATATGCAGCACACATATATTAGTCAGTCCACTTCTTCAAAAGGAGCAATAATAAAGATATCAATCAACAAGATTTGGACCAATCACTAGTAAGGATAAATGATATTATAACAAATTAATTAGAAAGGCCTTCTAAGAACTCTACAATCTCATGGACTGATCAAACTAACAACAAATTAGATATTAGATTTGCTGACCACCAGAAAAACCAAAAAGCACTTCTGGAAATTTGCCAAAAACTCAACACCTTTACACATGAACCAAAAGCAATAATCAACCTTTTCTTAACTATTAAACAAGAAACTTCCATCAAAGCTTCTGAAAACTTAAAAGCAATATTCACCAAAATTGTACTTAGAGATAGGACCTTCTTTTGCACATTCACACAGATAGAATTAATCAAAGACAAATATCAATTACAATATAAAGAAATCAAAAAACAATACCATAACAACTACTGCAACAAACACAATATTACCTTTATCACCAGAGCAATGAAATGCAAAATCAGAAACATTATCAACAAGATACTATTTATAGCCTACCTCAAAACCCATGATCTGACAGATCTAAAATATTGGCAGGTTGCAATGATTCTTAAATATTAATTCAACTACTTTATGAATCCAACATTATCAAAAGCTGATTATCATGATAGTTTCAAACATTGTGAAGAAATAATTAAAAACAAACTATCCAAACTCTCTGCCTTATCTGACCTCATTCCTGCAAATATAAAAATCAAACTATCCTATCATATTCCTATTTTATCACCATGACTCTTAGTTTAAACGGTCAAAAGCCTATAAATATACTATAACTTTGATCTCCTTTCAGAAACATACTTCAAGAAAAAACTTGAGCTCCCAAATAAGCCTGAAAATCTTATTTCAGAAATTAAGAACCTATTTTCATTAAAATACAAAGCCCAGCTAAAAAACTTAATAGTATTGATAACAGAACTCAGAAACTTTTATTATGTCCTAGAAAAACTTCCAGAATTCTATTTCAACTTCTCTTCTCCTAAATGACAACTTTCAGCCTCATACATTGAATTGCCAACTGAATTAGCTATTCACTTCCTAATGGACAACAACCCAATAGCCAAAAGAGATACCACACAATTACTCTGGGCACACAACTTTGCAGTCAGAGCCCTTTTTTTTGACCATATTAAAACAAGACAAGTCCTTTCTCTACCATACCAAATTAGTAAGAACTTTAATATCACACTTCCAATTTAGCAGCAGAGTGAGGTGAATCCGCTTCTGGAATTGCTAAATTCAAGATTTAGATTTCAGCTTTCACTAGAATTTGAATGGATTGTTACCAACCTAACTCAAATAAGAAAACCCTCTTACTAGTATTATTAGAACTCATTGAAAAAAATCTCAATATCTTGAAAGATAACTTATACTGATATTTATCCAAACTTAAGGAAATACTAAACAAGATCAAAATAGCATACCATGAAAAAATACTACAAGAGTGGATTTATCTAATACTACTCAACCTTCTTATCCTTGAAGATGCAATCACTTTTCTCAAAAACAATTAAATCAATATTACTCTCCCTATTATAGAAGATAAATTCTTTTCAAAATATACTAATGAACTAAGTAATTACTTTTATTTCACCAAACTGCCAGATAACTTTATCACTGAACCAGAGCTACCTGATCCAGAACTAGCTCTTCTCCCTACTCTATTTTAATAAACATTAGTAACAGCAACAATAGTCACTTCTTTAGTTCTAATAAAAACACCTTAACACTATAACATCAAATCTGTAACTTCCTCATTTTAACTACAATTAATATGCAAGGCCTAAATCAACAAGGAAAACTACAATGCTTCATAGATTCACAATCAAATGCAAGAGATATAATAATTTGTATTGAAACAAAACATACAAATTATCATCCTCTTCCCAAAAAATTTAACAACTATACTATAATCTCAAGCCAACCTAATAACACCCCAAGCAATGGTACATATATTCTTATCTCCAACAAAATAACAAATCATATCTTTAAGACATTTACAAAAAATGAGTATTGGTGTATAGCACAATTTAAATTCAAATCTAAAATCGAGATAATAATAATCACTTTATATCTTTCATATAATAATTAATTTAGAAACAAAGCAACTTTATCACTCCACGAATTTATCTTCAATAACAAAACTGAAATGATTATAGCTAGAGATTTTAACACATTTTCAAAGACAACACCATTAATAAACACATCCATAAACAACAAAAAAAGAAAAATATATAACCATCTTCACAATTTAATTAACTGAGCAAAGACTTTTGACATGAATATAAATATATATATCTTACATCCACAAGGGTCTCAAGAATTGATCAAGTCTGGTTCACTCCCAATCTAACAAGTAAAATGTTAAGCTACAATGTATCTGATCCAGCATTTATAACCTTTGACCACAAACAGATCAAAATAATATTTGATTGATTTGAATACAAACCATAAAGAATAAAATTTATGACAAAGTCCCATCAATTTGACAAAGCAATACCTGAACAACTGGCATTATTCAAAGAAGATATTACCCTACAATTGACCAATTCTTCACTCCTTCATGATCACTTTTGAAAGTATAATCATTCAAGCTTTCAACAAAAACATACCTATCAGAAAACTGTAAACATCAACCAAAAATAAAAAAATCCCTTCTCAGAAATATAAAATATATCAAGATAGTACTCAAGAATTCAGATCTAATATATTACTTATTATTCTATATAAAAAAGCTAAGGAGTATTACTAAAGAGTATTACAATCTTCTTTCAGCCCAAGCTTACTTAAAAATATACTCTGAATCTTATTCACAGAAAAAAAAAAAGATAGTATCATTAATAGCAAACAACATTAAAAAAAAAATTAAAGAGAATTTCACAAATTTCTGAAACAGACCCAAACATTATATAAAAATAGCTTTCAATGAAATCAAACCTTCTCTTAACCTTTCAATTCTCACTGATGGACAATAACTGTAAGATGACCTGAAACCCTGCCTGACATTATTACAAATCATTTCAGAAAGTTGCTCATATCCAAAGATTTTGAAATTAATAAAATATGGCAACAAGACTATACACACAAACAGCAACTAAAAGAGGAAATCTATCAAGACCTACTTAATACTATCATCTTACAAGATTTAGAAGAATCAATAAACTCATTTCCAACAAACAAAGCTCCAGGCCCTAGCAAGGTTCCCTATGAAGCATAGAAACATATAGGAACCCCAGCTCTTACTGCATTAAAAGAGCTCTTTAACAACATATTAAGAAATAAAACCCTTCTAGAGCATAGAAACGATCCATCATTACACTTTTGTTAAAAAAACACATTTGGTCCCACAACTTAAATGACACCAGACTGATTGCTCTCATAGAAACAAGCAGAAAAATCTTTACTAAAATTTTCAACAAATAATTATTATCAACAATAGCTAAGTTTTTATTATCTTAGCATTATCCAACTTTGCTGGTACAGTACACTTAAACCACTGGCCATTATCAGATCACTCATTAGTTCTATTTCTCTCATTTCTTTTCTATTTACCGAGTATCTTCACAAATTATGGCAAAAAATACTGGCTAGCCTTATTCGATATATCAAAGACATATGACTTAGTCAATCTCAAGAGTCTTGAGTTTGCCATAATGAGAATAAAATTACCAACAAAATTCACAAACATCATAATGAAGCTAATGACAGATTGGTTACTTCAGTTCATCTCTTACTATAACTTGACTCACCCTATATCAGTCTCACAAGAACTGGACCAAGAAGAAACCATAGTATCACTGTTATGAATTATCTTTTATGACCCTGTCATCTCAAAGATATAAAATATCCTACTATCTAACAACAATATTTTCATATATATTGATAATGTCACAATCTTTACACAAAATTTAGCAATACTACAAAAAGCAACTACATATTCATATTATTTCTCAAAATGAATTATATAACTTGCAATAAAGCAAAAACCGATTTAATAGCAAATCACTCTAGAAAAGCAACAAATACAAACAATACCTAAAAGTTGAGAATATAGAAATTACTTCCAAACCTTTTTAACAAGATACTAAATACCTAGGAATCTTTTATCTGATTAGTTTCCAAAGTTGTCAACAAAATGAAGGCTTCTAAACAAATCCAATGAATTTATCAAAAGTATTGCCAATCAAAAGATATGGAATAGCTCTATCACAAAGCAAGTTTCACAATGGATTATTCCAGCTTAGATTAATTATGCCCTTCAAATAACATCTTTGAGGAGCATGACATCAACACACTCCAAATATCATTCACAAAGTAATAAAAAAGAAATTGAGTATAGAACGCACTCTGTCAAATGGAATCTACTTCTCATAAGCTGATATTAACTCAACAGCCCTCAAGGACTGAAAAATAATAACTTTGGTTAAACTACAAGTCACTATTCTAGTAAATAGAAAAACTGCACCTTTTATCCAATAAGAGATCTTATTAATTCAAATCAGCAGTACAATCTAGTTATACCCAATCTATCATCCTTAACATTTTGAACAATTCTGGATTACAGAAGCTGCCCAGATCACAGCAGACTACAAAATAAATATCTGTCCAAACCTATATCCTTTCTCATATGAGGATGAATAGTTGTCTATAGGCCTCCATATCAAAATAAACAAGACGACAACACTATATTTATCAAGATACAACATCAAAACAGTCAGGCAGATTACACAATACAATAAATCTAATATAAATTCATGGGATGAGCTTTATACAAAAACAGGATGAGTCATTTCTGATCACATCCCCATGTGATATATTAATTTCAAAGAAAACCTTCCTACAAAAATTGGCAATATGCTACTTCTTTTCAACCCAAAACCTCTTTTCTGGGCTTTTAAAAATACAAACATATAGAATTCATAAAAAAGAGAAAGAATTATAACAATAAAGAAATAATTAGAGGACATCATTAAATCATAGATAAAAACACAATCCACCTAAACTAGTATCAATGTCATACTCAACCTTGTATTAAAAGCAAATTCATCAAAGTGGTTAAATCCATATAGCACAAAAAAATAACAATCTTTATTATCTTCTCAACAACCTAAATGAAATTGATATACAACTTATTCTCAAACCTACCAGCAATGAAATAGTCCTGATTCAACCATGGCCAATAACTTCTTGAGCAAATGTTCCTACAAGTATAGCAGTGACTCAAAGAACCAATGGAATTAAAGTAGAAAACAATAGCAGCTTTTAACTATTTCTCCATACCTCTGGTTCCCTTCATAAATTATAGACCATTTTAAACAACTTAATTGAAAATGTTACATATTACACTAATATAATATGCTTCACGTCCAAACTTCCGAACATCAAGTTCTCATCATATATTAATAAGAAAATCAAAGTTTAACATAGCCATATAATTGAAAGATATCTGAACTTATCAAAAAATCAAAAACATCAATCTAATATATAACAAAATTGAAGGCAAGCCCATTCCATTGACCATTTCAATATATACAAGTCTATCTCCTTACAGACTAACATAATTCTTTACTTCACCACTTATTAACAATAAAATAGAATCTAGCATCACATATTGAATAAAGTTTGTTAACTTAAATATCAAATTATTTTCAATTATCCTAAGCAACAACTGCACATATAAACCTAAAAACATCTCTAAATTCCTATAACTAAAAGAAGTCAATAAAAGCTGTTGAAAAATGGACAAAGAGTCCTAACCACCTTCAGAACAAAGCTATTATTCAACTCATTATTCACAAGAGACAAACTTCACAAAAGATATCCAATATTATACAAAGATCCAAGATGTTCCAGATATGATTATGCAAAAGAAGATCAGCTTCATATCTTCAATTATATTGAAAGCAAGGAAATGATAAAAAAAAAACTGCGCAAACTCAACAAAATCCTAAAAAAACAAAGTAGAAACAGAACACAAACTAATTCAATAACAACAATATTTGAATCAATCAAAGGAGACACTCTATTTAATATTGTTATAGAAAAGTCCAATCAGCACCTAGACTTATTATCCAATGAAAAATTACAAATCCAACTAATAAACGCATCACTAAAAATTTTCTGCAAAATTTGGAAACAAAGATCTGTCACAGTTAATACTTCACCCATCAGTGAAATCAAATGGAATAACACAAAAGCAATATATAAACCTAGCCAAAAGGAAAATAATATAAACAACAATAATATCTTAATAATAATTATTGAGTTATCAAACTTACTAAACAACTCCACACAAAAATTATTATTCCTTTTCTCAATAATAACATCGTTTTTGAATGGGCATTAACTATTTGACCCTATTTTGGTAAACTTGGATACTGTCTAGTAGTGCAGCATAATAGAAAAATCACAATAGGCTATAGTTAATTTACCAATATAAAGACTATTAATATCATGTTTAAGAATTAATTTTCTAATAAAAATCCATATTTAATGCTCATTTGCAATAATATATATATATATATATATATTTGAGTATCTGTAGCCAGGCTAGATTATCAATTTATTAATCAATTGAAAATATAAATATATTTTCATTTGAGCAACATAATACATACTATAGTTAAACTAGTTAAATTATTATTCTAATTCAATTAACTTGTTATAAGCATAAAAACCTTTAAGTTTGACCTTAAGAACAATATTTTATTTCATAGTATCTTTGGATAAAAACCCTCCTAGTTCACTGCATTATTGCCAGTAAGTTGTTACTATCATATATTATAACAAGCTATAAAAATATAAAAAACTATAAAAGGATGAGTTAAAAAGAGAAAAGATGATCTAAAAATATCTAAATAGATAACAAGAAAATGAAAAAGTAAAAATTGAAAAAAAAATAATTTCTAGCTTCCTTCAAAAACCTACTTCTTAAGACCTCTTCTCAATAAGAAATATCCAATTGAGATATTCTTTCTTCTCCTAACTATCTGGGAATCTTATTTATTTTTGATCTTGATTACCTTCTTGTATACTATTTGAGGAGACTTATTGCCTGGTGAGAGCCTTTATTTTTAGTAATAGACTTGGTCTCAACTTTCTTTGGATAGTAATTTTTATCTATCTGTGATAAATAAATGACTTATGATGAATCTCAGGTTTTTATGTGACTCAATAGAAACTGAGCTATATTGTTTCAATATAATATCTTATAACAGTCATACCTAGTTAAAGGAATTTTATTAGTGAATATCTTCTATTACTCAAGAGATTATATTTTTAAACAATCCTTTTGCCTTGTAATGGCAAAATAATTTCAAACAGTAATGAATATTTTCGTTAATTACAATATTCTTTAACAACTTTTGAGAAAATGCATTTTCAACTATAATCAAAGAATTGAAACTTAGTATGAACCAGAGACTGCTTGATTTTATTGCCTAACTGAGATAAAAAGGAGACCTTATCTGAACTTTACTTGATTAAAATAATATGAGAAAAAGATCTCAACTTGAACAAATAGTAACTTTTTTACCACTTGGAAACTTATTGCTTATATCTTATTGATCTCATAGAACTTGATTTGCAGGTTAATTTAATTGAAGAAGTAGAATAGGAATAGGTATCAATTAACTCTTTTTATTATCAAGGATGTCATTGAAATATATAAAGTGACAAGTAGAAACTTGTTTACATTTAGTTACTAATGTGTTTTATATTTATAAATAATATTTTGCAATGGATTGTATTATCTAAAATTCAAGGTCAAACTGAAGTAAACAAAATTTTTCAGAAAACCAAAAAATTTTTAGACAACTATAAAAGGGAAAATATAGTGGGCAAACACCTTAAAAATAGGACTTGATATTTATCATCTCTTACTACTAAAAACTCTATAGACATGTTTCAATATGAAAAACTTCAAGTACTATACTATTAGTTCTTCTTTCTTATAGAACTTTCTTGTTATAGATAGAGAAGATGTTTTTCAACTTTTTAAGATCACAAAAAGACAAGTTTTTGTTTGAAAATGAATATAAACAAGAGAAAAGATTTGAAAGTATCTCTTGAAGTAAAACTTCAAGTTAGTTTAAGAATAGTGTTAAGATTTTATTAATAAAGAAATAAAAAATTTCTTGCAAATATCTTTTTTGTATGTGGGCAAAGAATTAGTAAAAAAAGTTTATTTTTTTTTTTTAAATTTTATATATTATGTTATATAAATATTATAAGTTATATATTATTTTATAACAAAATATACAGTATATAAAACTATATTTAAAGTGAATTAGAAATAGGTTTTGCATAAATTCTAATAAAGAATAACAAGATTTTAAATTAATTCTCAGTAGAAATAGTACTATGGCTATCAGTAACTAGAGCAGAGATATTAACTATTCTTACTGTTCTATATACACTCCTCAAAGTACAACAGTTCTAATTATTACAAACTATAGCACTACTGTCAAACATGAAAGTCCATCAACTCATAAAGAAAAGTATCAATAAAAAGATGAACAAAAATACTAACTGGCCATTATGGAGCAAAATTCAAAACTTGATTTAGAAAAAAGATCTTACTCTTGAAATTAAAAAAATTAAAGACTATAGTACTAATAACTAACTTTAACAACCATATAGACTTTCTTATTAAATATATCAAATATAAAAATTTAATATTATGACATCAGTTATCAGAGCTAAAAAAGTTCTAATGATAGTTTTATAAAGGGAACATACAATAAATATTAATATTAAAGACTTTATTAAAATAGCAAATAAGAAAAAAATTGATTTAGACTAAATATTATAAGAAAAATTCAGAAGCTTTAAATTCAACAAAACAAAAATATAAATTGACCAATTTTTTGAAATTAGTTCAATCTATTTAATACCTTACATACATCTTTCAAATCTAAATAAGACAAGAGTTTCTTGACAAATCTGACCCATAATAAACTTTTAGTGCTATAAATACTTAAAAAAAAGAAAACTAGAAGTTTGTTTACTAACTATTTGCTTTCTATACAAACTACAAAAAGAAATATTATATTATCTCTTTAAATACCTAGTTACAAAAGAAGTCAGATAAGATATATAGAAGGAAGCATATAAAACAATTGATTTTTATATTGATAAAAAAATAGAAGACAAGAAAGAAATTTTATCTAAGACTATTGACTGGACAAAAAACTGATTGAAAAAGATCTAATAATTAGATGGAAATCTTTTCAATACTATATATGGATATATAAAAAAAACAAGACCATGTACTTAAAAAACTATTTAAAAAAGTAGCTAAAGATCTCTTTATTAGTCACATACTGTAGTTTATAATCAGCAAGCTTTGTTAAAAAATACAAAAAAATTTTAAGAAAAAAATTTGGAACAGTCATTATATCAAGATAATAAATTGTGAGAGGAAGTTAGATATTACCAAAGAAGAAAAATGAACAAAAAAATATAAAGATAGATCAAACATACCAATCCTATAAGAATTTAAAGAATAAATATTATCTCTAATAGGAAATATGAAACAAGTAGAAGAAAAAAGGAAAAAAGAAAAGAGTTATATAGAAATTATTAGAAAATAGGTCTATTATGATATTAAACAATTCGAATTTTAAATTATAAATAAAACTTAGGATGATTTACAGTAATAACCTATAGATAATGATTTTATTGATTTAAAATTAATTAAAATCAGCAAAGAAACAAAATATCATTCCCTAGATTGTATCTAGAGAATCAATTTTTTTATAATGGATGAGTTAACATATGAAAGTCATAACAAATTTGTAAATATTTTATATATAGTATATCAAATAAAGACATGCCATGATGATCTGACTATAGATTAAAAAAAAAAATAAAACAAAAATAAAACTATATTTAAAAAGTTAAATTTATATATATTAGTTTGTAAAATTTTTATACAATATAAAAAATTTTAATTAAAATAAAAATATAAAATAATAATAATAATAAATGTCATAAAATAGACTTAAATAAAATTAATTTTTAAATATTAAGTATTTATATTTTAAGTTTGATTTAATTTAGACAATTTTTTATCGGATTAAATATATTTGAAATAAATTCTATTTTTTTTATTTCTTATTATACAGTATATTAATATATTTTTTAATTCTTAATTATATATACTTTATTAAATATTTTATAAACTATATGATATATTTATTTCTAATTAACTTACTTATTTTTGTTAATTTAATTCTAGATATAATTTTAAAAGTGTTTTTTTATTTTATTAATAATTCAAATAAATATTCTTTTAACTATTAATATTATTATTTATAGATCACTACTGCAAATTATTTTATAAAGTTTAATAATAGTTAAAATTCAATTATTTATTTTATATTTAATTTTATCTATTAAAATTATTATAATTTTTTATCTTT
The DNA here is from genome assembly GCA_910592055.1 of Acaulospora colombiana. Taxonomy (NCBI): domain Eukaryota; kingdom Fungi; phylum Glomeromycota; class Glomeromycetes; order Diversisporales; family Acaulosporaceae; genus Acaulospora; species Acaulospora colombiana. Next base: position 11,312 of record CAJVPT010005985.1, read on the forward strand.
TATTTTGTTTTTTATTTTTATATAATCTTGATCTTATTATTATTTTTTTTTTTTAAGACGCCAGCTCATCCTTGCACCCATGTGCTATGTATTTTATTAAGGTAAGTAGATAATCTAGAAACAAATGGGATAAATAATTACTCATACTGTCTAAGGATTTACAGATCAATGAATAGTACAAAGGGCTAACTATTTACGTCTCACCCAAC
>CAJVPT010005986.1:0-11519 GCA_910592055.1 Acaulospora colombiana
TTCTTGGAGGCTTTGGGTTGTTACCATAAAAGGAAATTTTTAAGATTTTGAGATTTTCGAGAAAGAGTTTTTTTTCAAAATATTTTATATCATTTGAATCATAAATTTTTTAAATATAATAAAAAGGCTTTTTTAATACTTTCACTTGAATGGGTACCCCACAGCTGCATAAAGTCTATTATTGTACTCTGCATTTTCCAATCTTTATTGATAAAATGAATAGTTATGCCTAAAAATGCTTTTATTGAAACTGATATCCAAATATTAAATATAAATAAAATAAGACTTTCTATTTTTTATATCTTTTGAATTTTTTTCTTGATTATTTAAATAAAAGTCCATTATACAGATCTTAATCGAAGTAGCTTATGGTATTTTTGTATCTGGTGCTAATATTTATATGAAAGCAAGGAAAGCTGATTCTTGGACAACTATAAAAGGTTACTAGTTGATAACAATTTATTGAACAATTTTTTTTCATTTTTGTTGAGTCATATATCCACTATATATAAATACAAAAAATTAATGGTATTTTTTTTTAAAATTTAAAAATTATTTAAAATTATCTTCATTTTAAAAAAATTGGCAATTTCAATGTTACCAGTTATTATATTTAATTTTATTGGATGAGTTTTTCAAGATATTTCATTAGATTAGAAGTATTGCCTCCACTACAAATATATATCATTCTACAATATTTACAAGTAGCTTTTTTGTTCTCTTTAAAACTTGTACTCCTTATAAAGTGTTCACATATTTTACTTTTAAAAATTGTTGAGGTAACTGAGGCCAATTCCGATGGATTGCTTGTATTAGCATTTTTAATATTGATATTGTTATGGCTAGTTAAACTATTACTTTTATCATATACAAATTGTATACTATCAAATGAGTTTTTATATTCCATTTTTAAAAGAAATAAATTAGTAAAGCAAAAGATACAATGAAAGTAATTAAGCAGCAAAACTATAATATCACAAAGAAAGATTAAAAAATCATCAAAAAAGCAAGTATTGAATTTTTTTTAACTTGCCTTTTATATTATTTTTTTTAAAAAAAAAACTATTTTAATTTCCCAGATAGTTTGATTTTAATTTCCTAGATAGTCCAATTTTAATTTTCTAGATAGTTCAATTTTAATTTTCTAGATAGTTCAATTTTAATTTTCTAGATAGTTTGATTTAAATAAAATTAAATAATTATATAATAATTTATATAGACTGGTGCATATCTGATTTGAATTATGTCTACAGTAATAAGTTGTAGGTAATGATCTGAGTGGCTAGAGGATAATTAAAGCTATAAAGGAAGTGAAATATCATTCCCTAAGTTGCATCTAGAAAGGTTAAACTTTGTAGATGAGTGAGTCAATAATGAAAGTCATAAAATATATAAATATCAAATATGTTTACAATAAAATGGACAAGCCATATTGGCCTGACTGCGAGTTAAAAAAAAAATTGATTTGAATTATATTGGATTTGATTTGAATCCGATTTGAATTCAATCAGATTTGATCCAATCTGATCTGAATCTGATAATTTTGTAAATTTAAAATTTGATTCGATCTGAATCTGATTGGATTAAAAATTTTAAAATTTGATCTGATTCGATTAATATCTGATTCATGGATCAATCAGATTCAGATCAAAATTGTGAACATTACTCTTGGAGAAACAACTATTATTTGATAACCAATAGATACTAAGTTATGTATTATTTGCAATGCTACCTTACACTTAGCAAAAGACTATCACATTAAAGAAAAAAGACAACAATAGCAAAACTATAAACAAAAACAAGCAAAGAGATTTGATCAGTTATATATACACTTCAGATCCATCAAAACCAAAAGTATTAGAATAATAGTGGAAAAAAAGAATAACATAAAATTCATATATCCAGGCTCTTATGCAGAAATAGCTAGACCAAAAGCAAAACCAAATCTAACATTAAAATGAATAGAGAAAACATTTCAACAAATCCTATACAATATATTAGAAATCAAAGAAGAGATAAACAACATCAGAGAAGCAGTGACAAAATTAAATAAAAGAATTATAAATCTTAGAACTGAAATAAAAACTACAATTTTAACATAGAAAAATACTTACAAAAAACTTAAAAAACTAGCAGCCAATATCAATTAGACAGTCTGATATATAACATTTAATAACAACAATATTAATTATGAATATCGATTAGTAACATAGACTAGTTAATGACTATTTAAGTTAATACTATATTAGACCTTATTCCAAATAATAGAAGAAGTACAATATATAATAATCAATAATTATAAATATGAGAAGCTACAATAGAACAACTACAATTATACAAATCTATAGTTAGTAACAAACATTATTCAAAAACTCAAAATATAAATCCAAAAGACAACTAAGTTTACAACCCTCCTCAAGAAATACATACTAAAACTACAAATAATAACAGCAACATTACCTATACAATATATAGTATAACTTATATATTAAGAATAATCACAATACATATAAATACTGTATATCTGGAAATTTACAACCTTCAATATATAAGATATATTAAAACTATACAAAAGAAATATCTGGTTCAATTTCTATGTAATAATGACATGGAACATTGTAGTGTTAAAGGTCAAAGAAGTCAAAGTTCAGAATTTTCATTGTGATCATGTAATCAACAATTGTGATATGACCAAAGCTTACACAAAACAATCAATTATTGACTATTACCATACTTCTTGCAAGATAAAAGAATGCATAAACAATCTATTTACATCAAAAAAGTAAAAAACTATGAGCTGAGGTAATAGAAAATTAGCTGACTACGAAGCAATTTATGCATAACATTATACTTGAATAGCCATAGTGATTATGTAATAGTCCTATATGTAAAAATGTATAAATGTAACTTTCTTTAATGACTTAACAAAATAACGAATCTTTTGGATAGATTGTTATAACAGTGAAATTATAAGTAGTTTTAGGGAAAACTATCTTGAGACTCACCCAAATCTTTTTATACCTCTGCCTTGATTTTTGTATTGTTTTGTGTGTGATAGAAGGATGGACTCTTCTATCTGCAGGTTATACAAGCTTTTGGTCATTAGCAACAGACTTGCTGATCAGCCTGCTATAGTAGTCACAATAGAAATTAATAAATCACACTATCTCTTATAGCACTGATAATATGAGAAATATTAGATTATCTGGATATATAAAGAATTATAGATGATAGGTCAAGGTCTTAACATAATAGTAAATAAAGATATCGTGCATAAAATATATAAATACAAAATATTAGCAAACAAACTCATTGCTACAGACTTGACTTTTTCACATAAAGAGAAAATGAAATCATAAATATATATTTTCTGCATAGAATATTAATAAGAAAAAAACTATTATAATAAATACTTTCAACAAATGAATAATAAAAGAAACTGCAAATGACTGATACTTTATTATAATAGATGACTTGAATGGAGTGCCAATCCAGCTATAGATAGATGTGTTCCTAATGAGAAAACTAGATACTGTACTTTTTTAAACAAACAAATCTTAATACTGATTAACAATATATTGAAAAACACATACAAAGTATACAACCCCTTGATCAGAGATTATATTTGAAATAGAGGAGGTAGAAGTAGCAGAATCAATCAAATATGAATCAATTCCCTTGCAACTTGACAATCAAGAAAAGCCTTAGTCAAAAACTGTACCACCCCCTTAATCTAAAGTAATCACATATCATAATAATCAAAATGGAGGTTTGGAGCTTAGACAAACCCAAGCAAGTATCTATTCACAAACTCAATAATAGGTATAATTGACAATTTACTATATTACAACAATTTAAAAACTTTAGTAACCAAATAGAACAATAGATACAGAAACAAAATACAAACAAATAGTTAGTAGATCAGAGATGGAACAATTTCAGTAACACTGTTGAGAAAGCAGTAAAACAATATATCTGAAAAAGAAAGCATATTACAGGAACAGATAACAATTGAACCACACAAGAACAGAACTCCTCTGTAATATATTATTAGTCTTAATTATTAGTTATATTTTTCTTTGATTATTATCTATATATAGTTCTTGTCTATCATGTTATTTTAGTTCTATTTGTAGATCATGTAATACATGTAATACAGGTAATACAAGATATGTCTCATTGATTCATAGAATAGTTCCAATTATTAGGGCAAAGGTAGCATGCATTATTTAATTTCATTATTTAATTTTCATATCTTATCTATATTTAGCTAGCAGATTACTCAAGTGAGCAGATCTGATATATTGGCCTGATTTGGTAAATCTGACAGATTTGGTTACTTTGATCACCAAATAATTAATATTCAATTATATATATAAAGGCCAGCTGTTTAAAGAAGTTGACCCAAGGTTTTTACCTACTGAATTCTCTTATCCTTAACATTATATATCTCTAATAAACCTTTTAATTAAACCAAATTAGCTAAAGCCTCTTTCAAAGTGTTTGTGTAATCTCTATTATCCTTGAATTACTAACTTTAGTATATCAAGACTAAGATATTCTTTCTCAACTTAAAGTGGATTACTGCTATAGTTGTTCCATCTATTTATCTGATTTGGAGGTTATTAAATAGGTTAATAAATTGATAATGACTATGAGATTCACTACTTTGTAAACTATTCTTTGAAACAATTAGAAATCCTTGCTCAAAATTGAAGGTATTCACTTGGGAAGTAATTCGGAAATCCAAAATCTAGCAAAGGGTTTGAATTTTATTATATAAATAGTTTAAAAAATTATTTTATTACTAATAGTATATATAATACTTTTCATAAAACAAATCTTAATATCAATATTAATTAAATTTATCCTTCTTATTATATATTGACAACACTTGTTTAATTCGCTACCCACTTCAGGAACTTTCTCCTACTTTTAAAAACTTTTGAAATTGTTTCAAAGTTGAATTCGTTGCTACTTTTTATACTTTTGTGACCTAATATTATTTAATCAAATTCTTTTTGCTTCTACCTTTCATTTTGAATCCACTACTATCAAAAAATTAATTTTTATTATCCGATACACACATTTATTTCTTTGACTATATTATTTAAAACTTTTATCTACTATTACACAATTTAATTTCTTTACTATTAATTCCCTTGAACCATCCAATTTACCTGTTAATTATATATCTTAGATAGTTCACTTTGCTCTAAGCCCATTCAAAACTTATAATTATTACAAAAAATTTTTATTTTTCAATGAATCCTTACATTTTGAATTACTTTTTAACTCTTTATTTCTATTTCTTTTTCTTCTTTTATTCTATCTCCTATATCTATCTCTCTTGATAATATATATACCTATATAATGATGCAATACCCAAGAACATCTATAATTATTTTGAACAATATCTTTTCTTTTATACTTCAATATGCTATGAGTGAAACCCTTCTCTGGTAATTGAACCCAGAATCTTATAACTTGGATGACTTCCTTTAAAAAGATCATGATGGTTAATTAATAGAAAGGTAAAAAACTCATCTGTATACTTAATGACTACTTTCAAGATGAAGCTGAGGAATGGTAGATAAAATTTTTTGAGAACAATAATGGTGATGCTGATATCATGAAATGGGAGGCCATTTTTGAGGAATTCAAAAGCAATTTTGTACCCAATGATGGATCAATAAATAGATACAAGATCTTGAAAAACATAGGTAAGAACAAATCGAATCTGTGACTACTTATCATGCCACTTTAAAAAAACTTCTCAAAAGGATTAATATTGAAAATAATACAAGTTCTAGTCAACAACTCTACTACTATATCAAGAGATTACTCTCACATTTGACTTCAATTGTTTCCATGAACAATTCTAACAGTGTGACTACTACAAACAAACTTGCAATGGCTTATCAAAATAGTAAGAATATAAACAATTATGAGAAATTACACAATATTGTTCCTATCTCAAGGAATTTCAAAATGACTTCTTTGAAATTTGAAGACCCTATGGATGCTCTTATCAAAAAGTTTGAAAAACTTCAATTGAACTTGGCTGAAAAATTGTTCTTCTTTCTGCTCAAGTAGAAAAACAAGCTATCGACCAAGGCAATCTATCTTCAATTCTATGAATAGGTCTAACTCTACCTAACTTGTATATTTCAGGCACAATGAACCAGGATATTTGACCAGGGAATGCATATCTGAAAAGGTCCAAGCAAACTTCTCCAGGTTCAAAAAACCTTGAACTATCTTACCATTAAGAAATCCAAGAAAAAATTTAATGAATCTGAATGTGAGAAGGAAGTCTACATTGGTCAGTACAATCAATTCTATACTACTAATAGAAGGGAGGCCAAGCAAAAACAAAAACAATCTGAATCAAATAAGAAATTAAACCTATGCACCAGGAAAGTCTCTAGGATTCCATCAAGGAAAATTCATGATTTTGAATCTGAAGTGATTAATACCTCTTCTACTGCCAAACCCAAAAGGCCCAAAACCAAAGCCCAACTATCTATTGTAAATCAACTGCCCAACTATGATATCTCTGAGTATATTTTGAATTTTCTTGTTAAAGCTACTCTGAAACAAATGTTGTGATATTTCAATTAACACAAAAACTTATAAAAATTCTCAAGCAATCTGAGGTTCCTGTAAAAACCAATTATCTTATCTCTGATGATTCAAGGAAAACTACAGTTACCAGCTACTATATCTGCATCAAAGTAAATTTTGTGATGACCATTTTTGACTCTGGAGCTACTGTCAGCATCATTACTAATAAACTTATAAGAAAACTTGGGTTGAAAATTAACTCCAAATCAAAAACCATTGTAATTACTGCCAATGGTTATGAGTCAGAGCCCTTGGTCAAATAACTTCTTTGAAAATATTTAGCCAGGATTTAATTATACCAGTGACCTTATAAGTATAAGGAGACTCTTCTTCTGAGAATTGATTGGTTGAATTATATAAAGAGAAATTGGAATTTTGAGAACTGTACTCTCCAAATTACTTAAAAAGGTAAAACAATTGCAATAGGAACCATCCATCATGCTGATACTCCTCCACATTTTCTATAAGGTAATAATAAATATGAGGATTAAGATGAACTTTTGAATAAAATTGAATATGAATCTGAAAGTGATCTTGAGAAAAATGAGGCCTACAAATCTGATCTTGTTCTTGAATCTAAGAGTAAAAATCCTGCAATTTTTTTCTCTAACTGTCCTGAACCTAAGGAATCTATTCCTAAACTATATACTGAAATCTTGATCAAGAAACAACAAGCTGAGGTTCAACAAATCCTATCTGATCACAAGGTTGTCTTTGTTAATCATATCTCCAAGGAAGGTCAAACAAGTAATCTGAAAAGGGCCACAGTGATTACCTATAGTATTAATATTGAAAATATTACTCCAATTAAACAGTGACCATATAAAGCCTCACCTGATCAACAGAAATTCATCAAAAAGAAAATTGAGGAAATGCTGCAGTAAGGAATCATTAGTTCTACTACTAGCTTCTGATCTTCTCCTATTATTATAGTTCCCAAAAATAATAATAAGCAGCATTTTTGTGTTGATTATAGAAAACTTGATGCAGTTACTGAAAAGAATGTCTACCTTATGTCGATTGGGGATGATCTTTTAGAAACCTTCAATGATGCTCAATAGTTTACCTATTTTGATATAATAAATAGATATTGACAAGTGGCAATGAGTAACAAGGACAAATACAAAACAACATTTACAACAAAATATGGTCTATATAAATTTAATATTATGTCCTTTGATCTTTGCAATACTCCTGCAACTTTCCAGTGACTAATGGATAAAGTATTGGCTTCCTACTATATCAAGTTTGTTGAAGTTTATCTTGATAATATTACTATTTTCTTCATAACCTTTGAACTCCACTGTCAGCATGTTCTCATTATCTTGGATGCTCTCAGGTAAGCCTCCCTGATACTGAATTCTGAAAAATGTCACTTCATTTTATCACAAGTGAAATTACTTGGTTACGTGATTAACTGTGAGGGAATCCAATCTGATGATAATAAAATTGTAAAAGTTAAGGAATTCCCAAGATCCACCACTATTAGACAATTAAGAGAATTTCTTGGACTTGCCTCTTATTATAGAAAGTTCATCAAAAACTTTTTTTCTATTGCTTGCTCTCTGAATTCTCTTTTGAAAATGAATATCACCTTTGAATAGATGAATGATCATCAGCAAGCTTTTGAAACTTTGAAGTGACTCTTAATCTTATCTCCTTCTTGAGATACCCTAATTTTTTCAAGGTCTTCTATCTCATACTGATGTTTCTAGAACTTGTATTGATACTGTTCTGGTACAAAAGAATGGAAAAAAGAAGTATACAATTATCTATACTAGCCATAGTCTCAACAAAGTTGAGTGAAACTATTCTATCGCTTAATTTGAATGGCTTGTTGTCATTTGGGTTGTTGAACACTCCACCAATATCTAGGGACTCAACACTTCTTCTTAATTACTGATTATTCTACTCTTCAATGCTTGAAAACAATTGAACTTAAAGATTGACATGCAAAGTGGATACTCTGCTTAAAATCTTATAACTTTACTATCAAATACAGAGCTGAAAAGAAACACAACAATGTTAATGCTATATCTAGAATATATGCTGTAGATAAATCAATCTTTCACAACTCTAAGTCTACATTCATTCAAAACTAATTCAAAGTCAGCAATCATAAGTAAAATCTGTCAATAAATAATATCCAGCCCATGTAGTCAGTGTTCTGGACAACTACACAATCTATCTTCTCAAAATGGAATTTTAATATTATCATTGCCTCAAAAACTATCTCCAATACAACAAATTATCTGACACTTTTAATAATAAACAACAAAAGCAACTTATCTCCAAAGCACAACACTACCAAATAAAAAACAATCAACTCTACAAAAGGAATCATCACAGGAAAACAAGGAATCAATTACTTCATGTAATTCAAAAATATAAAGTGAAACCAATCTTATACTTACTACACAACCATCCTACTGAAGCTCATCTTGATGTGAACAGGTCTTTGAAAAACTACATAATCAATACTATTGGCTTCAAATGTTTGAGGATGTAAAGCATTATATCAATACCTGTAACCAATTTCAATGATGAGGCAAATTCAGAACCCTTGGATCTAATGATGGGTTCCTAAAATATTTAGCATATAAAATTATGCAGATCACTTATGTCCTTTTTGAGAGACAAAATTCATAACTTTTCACTTTTTTTTTTTTTTAAACGCTAGCTCATTCTTGTGTCGAGGTGAGCGAGATTTATTTCAATAAGCAAAAAACCTAGGGAAAACTGGGATGAATAACTACCTGTACTGTCTAAGGCTTTACCGATCAACAAATAGTACAAAGAGCTACCTATTTACATCTCACCCAACTAGGATAAGATAGTTATATAACCGTCTAGTGTAGGTATCTACTTACAATAACAAACCACGAAAAAACAGGGAATATGAAAGTCACACTATGTTAATTTTCTATTCTACATCTTGACACTCCCTAGAGTGCAACTATTGGCCAGCCCACCGAGCAGCTTATTGCTACTCCAAAAAGAGGGGGCTAATGTGCCAAGAATTCACCTGGGATACCCAGCACCACCGATATTGAGAACTACCCATATGAAGCCTTAACTCTACTTGCGCTTAACCAAAATTTCAAAAAGAAAAAAGGGTTGTGTTCAAGTCGAGTCTTGTCCAGAGGGACGTAATATTGTCTAACTGGTCATTATAAGTGGTTCCAATGAGCAGATGAAAGTATTAAAACCCTCCAAAAAGATTCTAGCCCTGAATATAATGGTTGTATTCGCTAAAGAAGAAATGAGAGAGTTGGGTTGTTATCTATCCAAGGTAACCTAATCTAGCCTTATTCTTTCCGTATAGCCAATGATATCATGGTTTTCATATCCTGTATCCACCTATGTGACTGGCATGCAAATTATGGTGGACCCCAGGTTCTTATGGATACTTAGAAAATGTATTCAGACATGTGAGGTGACCAATGGGAGCTTGTTTACTTCTTTTATTAATATGAGCTCTATCTGTCCAATTACGGTGTGAGAAACTTTGTGCTACTCAAAATTCAGGGTCAAACTGAGGTAGGCAAAATCCCCCAGAAGAAATCAAGAATGAGCATTATGAGAAGTAAACATGATGACGAGAGAGTGAGAAAGTTGTTTCTTATCATCCACAGACTTCTGATATGTTTCTCTACAGTATGAGATGATGGCACATCAGTTCTTCTTCCTTTCAGAACTTTCTTGCCCTTGGTAGGAAAGGTGTTGCTTGACTTTCAGGTCACTAGCAATCGAGTTTTTGTTCAAAGAGAAGTATTAACAAGAAGGGAGGGAAGTAGTGATAACTCTTGAAGTTTTTTCAAGTTGGTTTAAAGAGAGTTTTAAGACTTTATTATTATAGAAGTATGAAAACTTCTTGTGAACATCTTTTTTGTGTGTGATCAGAGGATCAGCAGAAAGAGTTTTCTATAGTTTTAAATAATAATAGGTTTTTAAAATATTTAATATATAAAACAATTGAATTCAACTTTTTTCACTAATCCTTTGACTATATACAAAAATATATTACAAGAAGTTTTTATGCTTTCTTGCTAATAAGTCTTAACACTTTTTTAAAAAAACTTGAGATATGACTAAAAGAGTTATTTCTATTCTTTCCCTATTGTTATAAACTTCTTCACTCAAAAACTTAACTTCTAGTGACCAAAAAAAGTCAAGTAACACTTTTGAAACCAATAACAAGAAAGTTTCCAAAGAAAGAAAACCTGATTGTAAAGTACTTGAAGGACTTTCTAATCTTTGAAGCATGAAATTTATAGAGATTTTTTGCAATAAAAAGATTTATTTTCTCTTTTTTTAACTATTTTGGTCCTCTTAAAGCTCTTATTTTCAGTTTTCTAGAAAATTTAGTCTATCTCAGTTTTATTCTGAATTTTGAATAACACAAATTCTTATAAAAGATAATTGGTTGATATGAAACATATCAGTTTTTAAAATATAAACAAACTCTTATTGATTATACTTATGTGTCTTAATACATCATTAAAGATGTAAAAAAGAAAGTTTTAGAAAAGTGTCCCCTCCAATTGTATATATTCAACCTTCAGAAAACAATTATGATACTGAAAGGCAAGTTATGAATAGAAAATAAAGATTTAACTCCCATCTCTCATTAAGTTTCTCAGATGGTAAAAAGGTTTTTTTGAACAAAAGCTAAGGTTTCCAAGCTTCTATTCTGATCAGGCAAAGTTCTTAAAAAGATTTCTTTATCCCAGTTAGGCAAACTTATCTGTAATATGGTATTGGCTTCAGTAACATTAAGCAAATCCATATATCAACAGAATAATAAGTTCCTCAAGCTTATATTAATCGAAAAAAAATTATTCAGTATATTGCTACTAATATAATATTTGGCAAAAAATAAACAATTTGGC
>CAJVPT010005987.1:0-11518 GCA_910592055.1 Acaulospora colombiana
ATTGACTTGGCTGAAGATAAGTGTCTCTTTATTGCATTCTGTTTCTTTGATATATCACTAACTCTTATCTCTATTCTTAATGAGGATTATTTTTCCTAATACATTCAGCTCTGCCTTTTCGGTATATATTGGTAAACTATTTATACTTTTCTATCTAACAATGGCTATCTACTTTATAATTGGCTATACTAACTCTAAGCTTTGCTAAACTTTTTATACTTTTCAATTACACACAATTCTCTTATTAGTACCCGAGCCTTATCTATAGTTTCTTACCTTGCAACACTCAATCTTTCATATCAGACTTTCAAGTTTTTGGATTCTAGACCATTACATGTAAATCATATCACTCACTTGATCCATAACAATAGGTATGTTTTTGTTGAGGGCTTGGATAATTATATTTTCAAAAAGTGATCATGAAGAAGCAGAGAACTGGTCAAGTTGTAAGGTGATATTTTTTTTAATGATACCAGTTGTTCAGGTTTTGCTTTGTCAAATTGATAGGCCTTTGTCATGAATTTTATTCTCTATGGTTTGTATTCAAACCAGTCAAATATTATTTTGATCTGCTTGTGGTCAGAAGTTATAGATACTGGATTTGATATATTATAGCTTAACATTTTGCTTGCTAGTTTAGAAGTGAGCCAAACTTGATCAATTTTTAATGCACTAGTAGATATAAGATGTGTGTATTTATGTTCCTTATCAAAAGCCTTTGGTGAGTCAATTAGATTGTAGAGATAGTTATATATTTTTCTTTTTTTATTATTTGTAGGTGCATTTATTAATGGTGTTGTCTTCAGAAATGTATTGTCGTCTCCAACTATAATCATTTCAATTTTGTTATTGGAGATGAATTCATAAAGTGATGAAACCACCTTGTTTCTGAATTGGTTGTCATGTGGAAGATATAGGGCAATTATTGTTATCTCGATTTTGGATTTAAATTTGAGTTGTGCTGCATACAAATACTCATTTTGTATGAATGTCTTGAAAATGTGATTTGTTATTTTGGTGGAAATAAGAATGCATGTGCTATTACTTGGGATGTTGTTGGGTTGTCTAGAGATTATAGTATAGTTGTTGAGCTTTCTGGAAAGGGGTGATAGTTTATATGTTTTATTTCTATGCAGATTATTATATGTCTTGCACCAGGTTGTGAATCTATGAAATATTACAGTTTTTCTTATTGGTTTAGGCCTTGTGTGTTAATAGGTGTTAAAGTAAGGAGGTTGTGGATTTGATGTTGTGATATTGCAATGTTTTTGAAAATAAAGGAATGATTATTATTGTTGTTGTGAGTGTTCATTAAAATAAAGTAGGAAGAAGAGCTAGTTCTGGGTCAGGTAAATCTGGTTCAGTGATAAAGTAATTTAGCAGTTTGGTGAAATAAAAATAATTACTCAGTTTGTTGGTATATTTTGAGAATAATTCATTTTCTATAATAGGGAGGATAAAATTAATTTGATTGCTTTTTAAGAAAGTGGTTACATCTTCAAGAGTTGAAAGGTCAGGTAGAACTGGATGAATCCAATCTCGTGGTATTTTTTCATGGTAGGTCATCTTGATTTTGTTTAATACTTCTTTAAGTTTGGATAAGTCTCTGTATAAGTCATCCTTCAAAATATTGAGATTTTCCTCAATAAGTTCTAATAATGCTGGCAGGGGGAGTTATTTCTATTTGAATTAGGTTGACAGTAATCTATTCAAGTCCTAGTGGGAGCTGAAATCTAAATCTTGAATTTAGCAATTCCAGTAGTAGGTTCACTTCACTCTACAGCTGAATTGGGTATGTGACATTAAAGTTTTCACTAATTTGATGTGGTAGTAGAAGGGCTTGTCTTGTTCTAATGTAGTCGAAGAGAAGGGTTCTGACTGCATAGTTATGTTCTCGGATAGTTGTGTGGCATCTATTTTGGCTATTGGGTTGTTATTACTGGAAAGTGGATAGCTAATTCAGTTGGCAGTTCAGTATATAAGGCTGAAAACTGTTGTTTAGAAAGGAAAAAGTCAAGTAGGATTTTGAAAGTTTTCCTGGAACATAATAGAAGTCTCTTAGTTCTATTACCAATGCTTTTAAGTCTTTTAGCTGGGCTCTATATTTTAATGGAAAGAGATTCCTGACTTCCGGAATGAGATTATTGGGCTCACTTGTAGCTCAAGTTTTTTCTTGAAATATGTTTCTAGAAGAAGGTCAAAGTTATAGTATATTCATAGGCTTTTGGCTGTTTGTACTAAGGTTGAGGTGATGAGATGGGAATAGGATGAGGTAGTTTGATTTTTATATTTGCAGGAATAAGATCAGAAGAGGTAGGAAGTTCAGGTAGTTTGTTTTTAATTATTTCTTCACAACGTTTGAGGATGTCATGATAATTGCTTTGGGTAGTATTGAATCCATAAAGTAGTTGAATCTATACTTAAGAATTGCTGCAACCTGTCAATATTTTAGGTCTGTCAGATCATAGGTTTTGAGGTAAGCTATGAATAGTGCCTTGTTAATAAGGTTTCTGATTTTGCATTTCATCACTCTGGTGATGAATGAAATATTGTGTTTGTTGCAATAGTTATTATGATATTGTTTTTTGATTTCTCATATTGTAACTGGTATTTGCCTTTGATTAATTCTATCTGTATGAATGTATAAAAGAAGGCCCTATCTCTGAACTCAATTTTGATGAATATTGCCTTTAAGTTTTCAGGAGTTCTAATTGGAGCCTCTTGTTTAATAGTTAGGAAAAGGTTGACTATTGCTTCTGGTTCGCGCGTAAAGATGTTGAGTTCTTGGCAAATTTCTAGAAGTGTTTTTCGATTTTTCTGGAGGTCATCAGACCTATTGTCTAATTCATTACTAGTTTGATCAGCCCATAAAATTGTGGAGTCCTTTGGGGGCCTTGTTGATTGATTTGTTATGATGTTATCTATCATTATTTGTAATTGGTCCAATTTTTGTTGATTGATATCTTTATCATTGCTCTTTTTGGAAAAAGTGGACTAGCTGGTATATGTGTGCTGTGTGTGACTGAAATAGGGGTAGGTTGATTTGTATCTATCTGCATGTCATTGTCACTGATCATTTCCTCAGTTGTGACAGGTGTGTTTGGAGGAGTATAAGGTTTTGGGTTTTTTGTCTCAAGGAAAAAGTATTGGAGGTTTCATCCATTACAATATCTAGTTTGCTCCAGGAGATATGAAGGCTATAGCTCAGTTTTTTGGTTATGACTTCTTTTATGATTAATTTACAGTCTTCATCTGTAAGTTTGAAGGTTTGTTGAAAGTCAAGGAATGTTTTAAGTGCATTAATGTTATAGGTTCGAGAGTGGAGACATTGATATTTGTATAAAGACTTGAGAGTCTGTTTCAATGAACTATTTTGAAGGTGGCTGCTATCACTTTGAACTCGGCTTGTTCATTCTCTAAATTTCTAATAATTTGGAAGAAAGTGAGATAGAAAGAGTCAGTGATAAAGAGTTTGTTTGTTTTTGTATTTTTGTAGTAGATTATTGCTAGTTTTTTTTTAAATATTAGTGATAAGAATGTCAAGGAGGATGTATTTGTGCTGGTAATTAGGTTCCTTGAGAGAGAAACTCTCAGGTTCTTTTGGTTTTTTCTTCAAAGCTAAAATTTTTAAAATTTTCTAAAACAGTAATTTTCAGATTTTTTCAGATTAGGCAGGAGAGAGTTTTTTTTTTATAACATAATTATTATCAAAATAAATATAACAAAAAAAATAAAAAACTAGAAATATTATATATTTTGAATATATAAAAATATTAAAAACAAGAATATAGATGATCAGGTTGTATCAGTTATCCTGTAAAAGTTGTACAAATTATCTAGAACCAGCTTGAAACAGGTTAGACTGCATGAAGATAGGACTTTTGACCTTCTATTGATTAGGGGGCTAAAACTTTAAGGTCATACTACTGGAAGAATTGCATGAAGTAAAGCTTCTGGTCTAGTCTCATACATAAAGCTCCTAGTCCAACCTGCCCTGGTAGCCTCCAAAACCCCACTCTTCTAGCTCAAAATATCCCAATCTGATACTTCACTTAATTGAAAATCAATCGATAGGGATTGATACAATGCCATAGATAATAACAAAGAAGATAACATGCCTCCTTCCAAGATCTGAATAAACAATATCTGAGAATATTGGATGATGTATACATCTCGTTGAATATATCTAACAGGTCTAGTTTAGTGCACTATAATAAAAAAATTAATATAAGCTCCATACTAACTAGCCTAAGCAATACCATTTATGACTTTGTATTAATCATCCAGCCACTAACTAGATGTGTCTACTTTCTCAGTATTAGTAGGTCTAGTTAGAATTGTCACAATAGGTTAACATTAATTTGCATATGTAGAGATGTTTGATGTAATAACAGTTGAATTAAATTATCAAATAAAGTTTTGTATTTAATATCAGTTACAGTTTAATACTTAAAAACAGAATATAGAATTGATATGATTATATTACATAAACTAGTATATAAAGTATTTTAATACAATATTATCAAGACATTTTCTTTTTACAAAATAATAATTAGAATAATAAAACCATATTTATTAATATATTTATTCAATAATTAAAAACAAATTACTTTTAAAGTACTATAACAATAATTATTGAAACAAAAAAAAAAATCTTTTTTTTTTTAAAGCTGGCAAAGTCATACCATGTAGTTTTTATTTAATCAAGTTGTTTTTTCTATATACACAAATTTAATTATGAGAAAATACATTTAGATAGAGAAAAAACTAATGACTTAATATCTGAACGAACTCTGCAACTTGCTACAGTCCACTGGAAAGTGGATGTTAGTGTGTTATGACTTCACTAATACTAAAATTTATAGAAAAAATTGAATTTGGTGTATATTTGTTTTGAAGTATATTTTGCATACTGTGATTGGTTAGGTCTATATAAAGATTCTCTAGTCATGCAGACAGTTTTTGCTTTCTTATGTAGTGTCTTTCTGTCCTTTTACCTTGCAATTTTTTACCTTTTCTCTCTTCTCTCTTCTGGTGATTCCCTGTGATTTTTTCCACTCCATTACTATTCACACCTTAACTTCCATACCTTTCATTTCTCTTGCCAGAATTGTGTTGCGGCTACTTTTATTGCTGTCTTGGCAGCCTTTTCATCACCTGTGATTTCCTCTACTGTCTTTCTTATCTTGTGTGTAATGACTCTTCTGATAATATCAGTCCAACTTACTTCATCTACTCTCTATGCTTTTCCTGTTGTGGTTGTTGCCTTGAATAGCCATTTCTATCTGTCTTTTATATTTTCTGTTTGCTTCTGGCTCTCTGCTCTAGCTGCACATTTCTCAGTGAGGAATTTCATACATTTTTCTCTTAGCCTTATTTTGTTTGGTCCACATATGAATGGGTGGAGGTCTTTCTCCTCCTGCCTTTGACAGGTTGTACATGTTGGGTTACTATACAGACTTGGCTTTCTTATATTCATATTTGCTATTTTTGGATGCTCGTTCAGCTATATCTTCTATCTAAAAGTTCTATCTCTATGGTCCTCTGGATTTGTTTGAAAAGATATTACTTTTGATGGTATCATTGTTTGCCATGTCATGTTCCAATTGATTTCTTTGGTCTTTTTAGCTGTGAGCCAGTCCTGGTTCTATCTCAAGAATCTCCATTTGTTTGCCCACTTGGTTTTGAGCAGAGTTTTCTTGAGTGTTTTGAATGGAAGGTCTATAAAGGACTGGTTCTATCTTAGCAGTGTTTTGCTACTGGTGATGTTTTCTTCTTGAATCTTTACTATATCTTTATATTTGTTAACTAGTGTAGTTGCTGCTAGTTTATCTGCTCACTCATTTTTTTGTTGCCTGAATGGCTCTTGACTTTGATCCATTTGACTGTTATGTTCTGTGTTACTATTATTTCATATATTGTGCTTATTAGGATTCTATTTGGCTCTCATTTTTTCTTGTCCAATTTGTATGGCAGTTTTCCCTTTCTTTATTGCATTGATTGAGCTTTGGCTATCTGTTATTATATTTATCTTTTTGTTAACACTTATTATACAGATTGCTATGAGAATCACTGTCAGTTCGGCTCTTGTGAAGAATGGGGTATCTTGGATTTCTGTTTGAAAGGTGCTAAGCTCTATATCTTTCTCAGTTTGGATGACCCAGCCTATTCCCATTCTGCTATTTGTATGTCATCTTGTGAAGGAGCCATCTGTATACATACTAAGATTATCATAACCTATTATCTCCTGTATAATATGTTGTAGTCTGTGAATTGTTCTTTCTGGGGCCTTGATCTTTCTCTGTATTAGGTCCTTAGTTGTTAAGGTCGAGTCCAAGTGTATTGTTAGTGAAGGGTATTGGTGTATTACCTGTATCTTCTCTCTCAAGGGATTTCTATTTTTTGTGGAGAGAACTGTAATCTGTTTGTTGAGAGTTGTCTACTGATTGTTCCTTACTGTCTGAAGTGATATCCTGTGGTACTCTTCTTTACTTTGATGTTTATTAACTGTGCTAACAGTTGATGCATTGTACATTGCTGTTGGTCCTAATACTTCTTTCTGAGCTCTGGATTATTGAATGGGCACCCTTTATATTTGAAGACTAGAGATGTCTGGTTGTTACTGACCATGTGGTTGACTATTACAACTTGATTATTCAATGTTTTCTTTTTCTTTGTAATTAAAGTTGTCCCATCTTTCTTTGTTGATAACCACTTGATTGTTGACTGTTGTTGTGAAGGAAGCACTGGTATGTTTGTACGAAACCTATTTATCTCTGAATTGTGATCACTGTTGTGCCTTCTAGCTGGACCTACTTTCTCCTTATCTTCCACCTGTGAATTGCATATGTTGATCCATATTTCCTTTAAATTTCTGTACCATTAAGGGGTTCTGCCCTGTTTGCCTAGTTTTGCTCACACCTGCTGCTATGTGAGAAATCTTGTTTAAACAAAAAAAAAATCTTTAAATAATTGTAATTAGTAATTTCAATACAGTTTTTTTTTTTTTTTTTAAGTCCTCTATTAGGCTAGTTATGTATACATTATTAAACATTTTGTATATTTATATTAAAAATGTGTACTAAAACTAAATCTCTATCCAACTCACTTGTTACTATTTTGAAATTTATCAAAACTCTAAGTGCAACTTTGGAAATGATTAATTGCTCTATTAGTAGTTTAAGTTAAAACCCTTCAATTGATAATTTCATTACCTATATGTCACTACTGCAGATTACTATACAAAGTTCTGATAGAGTTTCAACCTAATCATTTTATCCCATATTTTACTCTTTTTGTTAAAATTTCTTGAAAACTTTTATTATTTTCTAGATTTTTTTCTTCTGATAATCATTCTCTTTTCTTGGAATGTATAGTTTTCTGATTTGTAAAACTTGAAGGTCATTTGGTCTTGTTTGCTCTACTGATTTCTTGTAACTATTCTCATTAGATTATTTTCTCACATCTCTTGTTTTATATTCTTTTTTGCACTTGGTTGCAAACTCTTTTTTGCAAATTTAACATTCATTTTCTTGCTTATTTTTTTATATATTTTTCATGGAATTTTAGGTTTACTATTTTTAGAATAAGACTACTTTTTATTAGGTCAGTGTAAAAACTTTAAGTATCTTGACTAGTTTTAAAAATCTGTTACACTAGTCTAAAGATCCACTTATCAAGTTCAAGTTTTTTTCTATTATTAATAATCAGCCTGATACTTTTTTCTATAGCTTCTTTTTTCTTTTCTTGTAGAATCTCTTTAAAGTTTCTAGTGATTCTATCTACTTCTTTATTTTATACTATCTGTAGTTGGTTCTTGTAAACTGAATATTCTAACAAGTGTTCTATAGTTTCTTCTTGTTTATTATATGCAATACATTTCATTTGCTTATATACATTATATCTTCTTATGGCTAATTTACTTAATATTGATTGCTTATTATTGATTAGTTTGATGACAAAGCTTTTGTATTGAGATTTCTTGAAAGACATATTCCATATGTATTCATCTTTGATTCTTTTTCCACATTAGATCCCATGTGTAAAGTTGATACTCTGGAATTTGATAGTTCCATTTTTTCTTTGTTCTGTTTTACTGTATTCATTAATGAATTATTGTTTTGTTTATATTTTTGACAAATTGTTTGATTGAATCATTTAAGATCTTATCTTATTATTTAATTTCTATAATGATTTATGTGAAAGAAAATCTTTCTATTTATTTGATAGAAGTTTTAGGACTTCTTTAGCAAGAACATCTACTTTTTTATTATAAGGGTCATTGAAGTATACCTTAACTTTGGTAAGCTTTAGGCCTATATTTTCTTCTTTATTAGCTTCACTATTTATATCCAAAGAGACCAGTTTTTCTTCTTTAGCTTTCTTTTATGCATTTTTCACAGATCCTTTTTTTATTGTTTTCCATTTGAAAATGCAGGCTTGATTATCTGTATAAATCTTAACTATGTTATTAATTAGAACTACAATAAGTATTGTTATAATTGCTATCAATTCAGTCTTTATCGACAAGAGCAAGTTGTTTACTCCTATTTGAAACTTGTTTTCTCATTCTATTTTTCTTATCTGAATCCAAGTTGTACTCATTTTCATTTCTACTTTTCTATGGTTAATTGGTGATTCATCAAATAGAAAGTTAATTTTTCTTTGGATCCAAGATTGTATTGAAATATTTCTATTGTATGATCTTGATATACTTCTTCTTTAATATTTTTCCTAATAATAATTTCTTACCAGGTTTCAATATCTATATAATTTACTTTATCATTTTGAAACATAAGTAAACTTTGATTATTGTAAATCACTTCTTGAATCCTTTTTTTTAAAGTTATCTTAAAATTGGAGATTTTTAGTTCTCATGCTCTTCTGATAGATTTTCTTATATTAAGGTATAGTACTAAATAAATCTTTTCTATATCTTTCTCTATGATGCAATCACTATTTTGTATTGTATCTTCTGAACATTCAAGTCATTTTGCAAACAAATTTCTTGATTATTATTTGTATTATAACAAGTAAAATATTCTACTATTATTTTATATTCCTCTTTTTCTTGTTTTAGTTTTTTCCAAATAATTGATTTTTTTTACTTCCTATTACTCTCCATGAGTTTTGTCACTTATTAATCAGATCTTATTTTAATATATTCTAGTTTCTATTTTATGTAATTATCCTTTCAAGTTCTTGTAAACTACTTTAACTATTCAATTGTAAGGTTTTTAGCTTTAATTTGAAACCATTCTGGAATAGGTCCTTTATTTGTATTTTGTAAAAGCCGAAGCATTTACCAGTCTTTAATTTTCTTGGATTTTTAATCAATTATTTGATCCAAATACTGTATATTAGTTTATAAGTAATGGAATAGCTTTTTTGTATTTCTCTGATATAAGATGTTTTCTAATCAGGCTGTTTTCCTAACTCCATTTAAAGATGTCTTGTTTATTTTAACTTTAAAAGATTATTTCTATATATTTTGCCAATTTGATCACTTTAAGTATAAAGTTATCTTTATTTAATAAGTAATTTATTGACTTGCAAGTCAATAGATTAAATGCTTCAAATTTTTAATTTATGATTGTTTAAGTTAATAATTGTTGTAATTTCTGCTAGTCCTGGATTATTGAATCTATTGTATAGTTCTATTATTTGACTTTCTCATTGTAATATTCAAATACTCTTCAAATTGTGAATTTTTGGGTGATGAATTATGCTATTAAGCATGAAGCTACATAAAATACTCTTTTTTTAAAGAGTTTTCTATATACTATTATCAAGATATTATATAATTTTCAGGACAATATGTTAGGTTATATTCTATTGTGAGCTAACCTGACAAGTTTATCACTAAT
Source organism: Acaulospora colombiana (assembly GCA_910592055.1). Classification (NCBI taxonomy): domain Eukaryota; kingdom Fungi; phylum Glomeromycota; class Glomeromycetes; order Diversisporales; family Acaulosporaceae; genus Acaulospora; species Acaulospora colombiana. Next base: position 9,867 of record CAJVPT010005987.1, read on the forward strand.
CCATAGTACCTTGCATAATCCAGACAACTCATAAATACTTACAAATAACATAAAGAAGAGAATGCCTTCTATAAAAAACACTTAGGGAAGGTAGAAGCATGATGATTGACTTGGCCAAAGGTAAGTGTCTCTTTATTATATTCTATTTCTTTGGTATATTACTAATTCTTATCTCTATTCTTAATGAGTGCTGTTTTCCTTACACATTTAGCTCTGTCTTCTAGATATACATTGATAAACTATTTATTCTTTCTAACTAACAATAGTTTATCTACTTTATAATTAGCTATACTAATTCTAAGTTTTGTTAAACTTTCTATACTTTGTTAGATATATATAGTTCTTTTATCAATACTTGAGCCTTATCTGTAGTTTCTTACCTTGCAATACTCAATTTTCATGCCAGACTTTTGAGTTTTTGAATTTTAGGCCGTTGTATATAAATTGTATCACCCAGGTGACCCATAATATTTTAAATTCTATTTTAGATATCAATACTTTATTTAGAATATAGAGAGCTTATTTATCTATTATATTTTTGTTTTTAAGGTCTCTAGTTACTAAATTGACTTTTTTAAGTAAATACTTATTTCTTAAGCTAAATCATAGTTTTTTGATTGCTGATCCATATTTCTAGGAATCTGGCTTGTTCTACTTTATTGAGTTCTTTTACCACTTCTTTATCAATACCTGCTTAAACTTTTTTAAATAACAATTAGGATTATTGATAGTTACTAAAACTGATTTGTTGCTATTGATTTGAGAGTCATTTGCTTTATAGAAGATTCTTACAGTTTTTATAATCTTTTCTATATTCTTTTTAGATCTAGTTATCCATATTATATCATTCATAAAGGCTATAGCTTCATGTCTTGATTTTAATCTTTTTATAGTGTATTTTTTTAAATCTGGACTCCAGACAATTGACATCTTGTATCCTCTTTGTACATTATTTTGAATATTGTAAAGGAATAGATAATAGAAAATTCTTCATAATAAAAACAAGATAGTTTCTTCTTAATCAATTCCATTGCTTACTACTATTAATTCTGTGAGATTATTTTCAAATAAGATCTAAAATTCTCTATTCTAAAATAGAAACATTATAATCTCTATAAAAGCTTTTGGAATTTTAATTCTTTTTATTGCTTTCATTAATATTTTTAGATTAATAATATTATATGCTTTAGCCATATCTTAAAAATATATTTACAGTTCCTTTTTGTATTCTCTGGAATCTTCACAAATGTTATTGAAATCTGAATTGATTCTACTATACTTTTTCCTGGTAGTCCTATATAATTAGGTTCACTAAGAATATTATTGTTTTTATAGTGTTGAACTATAAAATTTCACTATATGACCTCCCTAGTATCCAAGATGATTTCAATACCCCAGATTAATATATCACGATTCTTTTGATCACATGAAAGTAAATATTTCACAGAACACTTCTAGAATATTGATATTTGATTTTGCTATTAGCAAATTTAACATAAAGTACTCTAGAATATTTCGTAGTTCTAGATTATTACATGTAACTATTATTTTCAAAGAATACTTAAGTTCTGTTTAAAATAACATAGCTTAATAGTTCAGCAAAACTAATAGTATAATTATTACTATTATTTATCTTAGTTTATATTCTCAAA
>CAJVPT010005988.1:0-11516 GCA_910592055.1 Acaulospora colombiana
ATGTATAGTTTACAAAGGTTTAATAAAGCACACCTAACTAACCTGACAGAGGGTTAATTTAAAAAAAAAAAAAAAATTAGATAGATCTTTTATTTTTTTGATATATTAAAAGATTTTACTTTGAGATTTGTTTCATATAATTGATCTTTCATTTTGAATCTTGAAACATTCAAAGATATACTGTATTTTAGGATTTCCTCTTGTGATTTATATATTAAGCATATTATATTTGAATATAAGTCTAGTTTTCTTTTCTGTATCACTTGAAGGATAAAAAGCTCATCATGAATTAGATTTACTAGAAAACTCTTATTCTTATTTATACTAAAGAAGATATAAAAGGTATTGTATAGATTAAATTGTCTTCAAAAAATTTGTTAATCAATTTTTTTACTAGGATGTATCCATCAATCTTGGATATGTTTTTGCTTGATCTAGATTAGTTCTATTTTATTTGTGTTCTATTTTTTAAGAAAATCTCTAATACTAATATCAATAGTATATTTTTTCCAGGCTACTATTGTGAGAACTTTATTCAAATTAGGTGTTTGTTATCAAATCAAAGAATTTTCTCTTCTGGCCTACTTTATTAACCTGTCTACTATATTGTTCTTGATAGGCCTTAATCATTTAAAGGATAAGACAAAGGTTATTCTTTCATACTAGATTCTTAATTCAGTTCCATAGTGACCAGTTGATCATTTTAGTCCATTTCCTTATAGAAATAAACTTTTATGATTGGATTGTCTTCCATATTTTGATAGCTGCACTACAATCTATATATATAATTGCTTTTCTATTTTTGAGTATTGTAAAGATTACAGTAAGTATGACTAGAATTTCTGCTTTTATAGATAATGGCCATAATATTGCCTTTATTGAAAATTGGTTAGTTATTATGCTGTTTTCAATTTGAATTTATGTAAGACCCATTTTGAGTTTATCCTTACTTTTTGTACATTACTTGTAAGATCTGTCAATAAAGAAAGTGAATTGTTTTGTGTTGGTTTTATAATTGTATCTAATATTCTTTATTAGATCTGTCATATGCTCCTCTAATTGTATAGCTTGTTTAATCAGTTTGATTTTTCAATTCTCTATTTGTATTTTAATATCTTCTGATTTCAATGAATATATAGTACTTGATTTATTTGTTAATACTGTAGGCTATCAATCTATGAAATTTCCTAGAAATTTGAATAGATTCTTTTTTATAATACTTTCTTATCTATTTAGTTGTAGTAGTAACCAGATTTGAGATATATGTAAAATCATTAATTATTTGGATATATAAGGATAACAAGTAGTATTATTTGTGATAGAATTGTGGGTGAACTAATATGGTGTAAAAAGTATTTCTCTATTTTATATTTTGACTTTCCTATAATAGTTTCTATTGGTTTAGTCAAAACTCCTTAATTGATTTTCTATTTATCAGTTTTAAGAATCACTTTTACCATTTAGAGTTTGTATTTAATTTATTTTAGAGTTCAATAAGACTGCTTTAGCAAGTCTTATTGTTCTGTTACCTTGTCTCTGATTTGTGTATACTAGTTTGGAATAGAATCTTTACAAGTATTAGCAAAAATTTGAATTGCTCTCCATTCTCTTATTGTTAGTATGGTCATATTGATTAACTAATACAAAAATATTATTTTGTTTTTTTTTAGAAAAGAAATAGTTTTCATATATTATTTCTTATCATTTATAATTGTCTTGATTGACATGATACCTTTTTGAGTATCAAAGATCTTTTTTCATCTTCAGTTATTATACTATATATAATCTGTAATTTTTTTACCATAGTCAAAGTTGCAGTAGCAAGATTATCTTTCTTGATTGTCTTAATTTTTACTGAATAATCAAGTATATTTTTGAGCTTCCAATATTTGAGTTGACTTTGTTTAAGTTGAATACCTGTTGCAATTTTTGAAGCTTTACTGTTATTTAGTTGACAAAACAGTATTGTTATATAACTTTCAAATTGAATTTCCCATATACTTTTGAGCCTATAAATTTGTTTATTGTGTATATAACTATTTGGAATTATTCTACAAATTAAGGCTTTGTTTTTTAAAGCTTTTCTATATATGGCTATTGGATAATTGCAAACTTTCTTATTAAAGTGTGTGTACTATATTCTATATTCTATACAAGAGATTATAACATTATTGATAATATACCTGGCATGTTTTTCAGTTAGACTTTTGTTATTAATTACTTGGATTACTATTTTGATTTCTATCTTGAGTAGATTAATATTGTTCTAATTGTTATATTTTTTTTTCTAACCAGATATTCAGAAATCTTGCTTGGTCATATTTATCTAGTTCCTTAACTATTAATTTGTCTATTCTTGCATGAACTATATCTAGGTCTGTATTATTCTGATGGAAGATCAGGAAAATAGATTTTTCATTGTTTATTTGTGAATTATTTGCTTGATAAAATTATTAGACATCTTCCAAAATATGTTCCATATTAGCTTTGAATTTGACAATTCAAGTAATATTATTTATATATGCTATTTAGTATTATTTATATAATAATATATAATTAATTAAACTATAATAATATAAATGATATATTATGTATTATATTTTAGTTTGTATTATTCATAATTTATAAATATAACTTTAATTAAAAAAAAATTGTATATAAGTTTATCAATTTTTTTGCTTTATTGCTAATAAATAGTTGCCAAATTTTTAATGAATAATTAATAAACCTTTAATACATAATTTAATGAATAGTTGCTAATTTTTTAACAAATAGTTAATAAATTTTTAATGAATAGTTTTAATAAATAGTTGCTGAATTTTTAATGAATAGTTGATGAATTTTTGATGAACTATTAATAAATTAATGTTGAATTTTTATTGAATTGTTAATAAATAATTTTGTGATAAACTTTTAATAAATTATTACTAAATTGTTAATTTTTTTTTTTTTTTTTTTATAATGCTAGCTCATCCTTGCATCAGGTTGGTACCTTTATTAATTATTAAGATACGTTCTAGGGAAAACCGGGATTACTAGTTACCCGTACTGTCTAAGGATTTACAGATCAACGAATAGTACAAGGAGCATCTATTTATGTCTCACCCAACCAGGATAGGAGAACTATATTACCGTCTAGTGTAGAATTTCTCTTAATTCTTAACAAAGTTGAAAGGAGGTGGATGTATGCTACCAAAATAATAGGTCACAAATTGTACTCCCTCATCACAAACTAGCGCTTCCTAGGGGATACTACGGGACAGCCTATTGCTATCCTTTTTGGGGAAAACTAACATGCCAAGAACTTGCCTAAGATTCCCAGTACCACTGGTGTTAGGGATGTCTTATACAAGGTCTAAAGACCTTGTTAGCACTGAAAAAAAAAATGAAAAAATGAAAAAATATGGATCTGTCCTGTGTCTTGACTGGGGCATAGTCTTGTGTCACAGAGCTTCTGTCATCCATCTATTGAGAAACTGTTTTGTATGGTCCTTGTGTTTTTGTGGATGGTCGAGTCCATCTTTATGTGCAGTCCATGGGGCGAACAGTTCGTGGGCTTCTTTACTCTTCCTTGATGACCAATGATTTAGGAGGTTGCAATGTTCTGTATCCACCCACACCAGCACTTACTAAATTGTTAATAAATTATTGTCAAATTATTAATAAATTATTTGATGAATTGTTAATAAATTTTTTGATAAATTATTAATATGCTGATTTTTGTAATTACCAATTTATTTATGTTATTTTTTTGCTAAATTGTTTATTTTTTGCCAAATATTATATGAGTGATAGTATGCTGAATAATTCTTTTTTTTTTACTAATGTGATTATAAATTTAAGCAATTTTTTAATAACTTTTTTAATAAAATTATAATTATTTTAACAGATTTATTAAATATAAAGTTGTTTATTATATAATAAAGAAAAAAAATATTAATTAAAACTTTATAATCTTTAAGATTGTATATAAAAATATCTGATAATTTTTTCTATATACTTAAAAGTTTGTATTATAGATAAATATACAAATAATTATTTATATTTTTTGATATTTTATACAAGTTTTATTTATACAAATAGTAATTTTTTTTTAACTAGTTCAACTGATAGGACAAATCTTTATTAAGGAATTAGTAGAATATTTTTGACTACATAAGCAATTTGTATAACCATTTTTTAAACTATCTATCCTAGCTAAGTCCATTAATTTTACTACATAATAATACCATTTTCATCAGTTGTTCTACTCTGCTTAAGACATATAATGTTCTAAAGATCCATTATCAGATTTTTAATTTTTTATTTGAAGACTTAATGTTTTTGTTTTCTTTGTGTGAACTTATTCACTTCTTGATAGTTGTGGGTTCCATGATTGATTCTTATCATATTCAGCCCTCAACTGACTAGTAAAAACTTCTTAATAAATATATGTCTTTAGTTATATTCTTGATATCCAGATGATTCAATAGTATTATGTAATTAGGGACATATAACTTTCTATTGTCTCATTTTTAATCACTCTTGTAAACTGACTTAATGGAGTTTTCCTTAATTAAATAAGACTTAGTCTCTTCCGAACACAACTATCCTTAATGATTCTCAATGTGACACTAAAGCTTACTATCAGTCTCTGCAATAGTTATTCTTTTTGGTAGCTATTGATTTTGCAATTATAAAGATTGTTTATTAATTGTTGTTATGGCTCATTATATTTTGACAGATATAAATAATCAAAGTCTTCCTTATTTCTTATAAGATATAGTTTTGACAAAAGATAGATGTCTTTCTTATATCCATTAAGAGACTTGGTCTAATTAAAGGTTTCCTTGACTTGTTTATAGAATTTTTATATATTTTAGATGGCAGGATTGTAGAGTTCTTTGGCATCAAAACAAGCCAAAACTATATAATCTAATTAGATCATAGTTAGATAGTATAGCTTCTATAGATTATATTATGTACAAGTGTGTATATATTTTGATAAGCATACATCTTGTACAATATAACCTATATTGTAAAAACTATTCTAAGGTAGGATTGAACCAGTAATTTGTAGATAGTGATCTGGGAGTATACCTACTGTACTATTGATCTACAGGTCTACAAATAATAGTATAATTTGATTATAATCTATACTTTTTTCTTTTAAACCTTCTGTTAGACTAGATATATATACTTTAAATTAAAAACTATATTACTAAAGTTAAGTCTCTATTTAACTTACTTGTCTCTATTTTATGAATTATTAAAACTCTAAGTGTAACTTTGGAAGTGATTTATTACTTTATTAGCAGTTCAGATAAAGATTCTTTTAACTGTTAACTTTATTGCCTACAGATCACTATTGTAGATCATTCTATGAGGTTTTGACAGAGTCTAAAATCCAACTATTTCATTCTATATTCTATTCTTTTTTTTAGAATTTCCCAAAGATTTTTGTCTTCAAGATTTTCTTTTTTAGGTAGTGGTTCTCTTCTTTTCAGAGATATAGTTTTACTAGTCAAAAAATATTTATTTGAAATAATGTTACTTGTATAATATTTATCAAAAAAATAAATAATTCAATATATTAATGACATAAATAAATCATTAATTAATTTCTATTATATATTTATTATAAATACAATAAATTATTAATTAATTTTTAATATATAAATTGTCAATCAATTTCTACTATATAATTCGACATTATTTGTTAAATAATTTTCACTATTTTTACTATATATTTCATTAAAATTTTTCTCAAAAAATTATTAGACATTCGTTAAAATTTCAATTTTATTAAAATTCATATATTTACTAAATTTTTAAAATTATACATTATATTTACAATTTAAAGAAATTAAGCTAAATATTCATAAGAGTCTTACTGATTTGAGGTTCTATATCTAAATAGAATAAATCAACCAAAAATATTATGAATAGGGATTATATATTCATATATAACTAGGTAAAATTCAGTATTTCACAATTTAATATTTATATTATTTTCAGATTTAAAATAAAATCTATTTTCTGTTGAATTAACTAGTTTGTACTACTGAACAAAGATTAATTAATATTCAATAATGTTATTAAGAAAGTTTACTGAATGTGTAAAGAAGAATTGAACTTGTTTCAAATATAAATTGATACTTCTATTATGATTCATAAATCTAGCTAATATAAATGAATCCTTAATATTTCATAAGAAAATAATAGAATTGAATATTTCAATCCCAATTCAATATCTACCATATTGATCTACTTTATTTTGAATAATTATTAAATTTTAATTATCTTTCATAAATAGTTTCTGAAAGTCTATAATTTCATAAAATATCTTATAGTATTTGACTAATAGATCTAATATTTCAATAAATATCTATAAATTTAATTTTTTCAAATGCAAAAGTTTATTTGGAAAATGTTTAAATCTATTGATTATTGTTTCATGAATATTCTATGTATTATTTACAAATTAATATAACTTATTAGCTGAAAACTAATCTAGTTTAGAAATTGAATCGATATTTGATCTATTATTTAAAATTTCAAGTCTCTAATTATTAAGATAGAACATAGTTAGATTAATAATTCAATAATTATTTATCAATATTTATATTAATTTGAATTCAATATTTTAGTAACTATTAGGCAATGAACTTAGATTAAAAATTAATTAAAATTCTACTTTAAAATATTAAATTTATTTAAAAACCTATCTACTATACTATTTATTCTCTCAAATTAAAAGTACCAAAATACATAATAGTTTATAATTATATACATATTTATATAAATGTAATAAAAAATGAAGATTTAAAATAATTTTTTCTTTTATATATTTTCATTCTATTAATTTAATTATTGCAATTAATTTTTTGTAAGTTTCATTTAATAAATTTTATCTTAAAATTTGGCATATTAATATTTGACAAATTTTGATAAAATTCATTAGAATTTTGCGATCTATATCTGAAAGATGTTTCTATAAAATGATAGTTACATATATTGTGAAAAAATTTCTCCACTGATCAGTAGTAAAGTTTGAAAATCCTTCACTACTATTTACTTTTCTTGAAATTCAGGCAATATCTAATGACACTTGAAAATTTTCCATTATTGATTGTATTTTATCCAATGCATTATTTATCAGTATTTCTTCTTTAATTCATATTCATTTAATGAGTCATTTATCAATACCTAAGAAAAAACAGTGTATAGAATCGATAACTAAATGTCAAATTGGATCAAAATAAGGTAAACAAAGAAATTCAGACCATCTGGCATAATTCTTATTGATAAAACATTTTTGTGTTATATTTGAATTATAACACCTCTATTCAATAGAATCTTATTTATGTATTGTCAAATCTCTTGATATAAATCATTTATTTATATACTTTATGCCACCAAAATTATAATGATTATTTTCATATTGACATTCTTCTTGTAATAATGACATGATACTAATACTAAAATGTGTTTACATACTTTTCATACTACAAGAATATCACATAAAATTAAAATTAAGGTCACCCAAATTATTATTTTTTTTTTTATTTTCAGCAATTGAATCAAGTTTTATTCCTTGCCATAATTGCATCAATTCATTGACAATTGAAGAAAGATAATTAGTTTATTTGATATAAACTTGATTCACTAGGACCTGATAATATATCAATCAATATATTTTTATATTTAAATCATATTTTACATGACAAATTTGCAATAACTGTATATATAACTCCAGTACTGTGTACTTTATTATTGAATAGTTAAAACTAATTAATATTTAGCATCAATCCCAAATGTGAATCAGCTATTTTTTTACTAAAAAATAATTTTGAGTTTTTATTTTTAAAAGTTTTTCAAATATCATCATCATAGATATTGTATAGAAGTTTGTTAATGCTTGATCAATTTATCAAATACCAAAGATTAGATTTAAAATTTAGATTTTGATATATTTACAATAATTGACACCAAATAGTAGAATATAAAAAAACTAAATTGGATCAATTAATTATATTTTTGTTTAATAATTTTGATTATTTAGATAGTAAAGAATTGCAAGTTTTTCTTTATTTTATTGATGAATTAAGAAATTCAATATTAACACACTTTATGATTGATAGTCAATTATTTTTTTGAAAATCAAGAACATCATCCTGTCTATACAATTTGTGGTATCTTTAACATGTCACAAAACTAATAAACTGATTTGATAATTCAAGTTTATTATTGGCAATATACAAAAACCTACAAAAAGTGCTCAAATTCTTTACCATCAATTTCAATTTGCATCAATTTTATAAATTTTAGCAATACACCTATTGCATTATTCGATAAACTAAATTAAATTCTATAGTTCATAATTCACAACAAAATCTATATAAAATGACTATCTGAAAATTTACTAGAATTTAATGAAAATTCATATTTTGATGTTAAATAATCTTTGAATATATTATTTATTTCTTCTTCATCATCAACTTCAGATTCATTATATTCAAAACTTGATTATTCAATCTCAGATTTTATTGATTGTTGTTTAATAATATAATTTGATTTGATGAAATATTTCACATTCTATACTGAAATATAAATTTTTTATTTGTCAAATATTTGTCTTTTGTTTTCAATATCTATAGAAAAATTCTGTTTATAGGTTAAAAAGTGATCTATTGTATTTATTATAGTTGCAAGTAAAGATAGATCCTTAAAGAAGGAGACAGAAACAAAAGTCAAATTTTTCTCACTAGGAAACATTAAAATTTTTAAATTAATAACTATAAAAAAACTATCCACAATTGTTCTCCCTTATCCAAATTATTGATTTATAACATTTTTTAACTTTTGTTCCTATTAAAGTAAAGAGTTATGAATTTTGTCTCTCAAAAAGGGACATAAGTGATCTATAAAATTTTATATGCTAAATATTTTAGGAACCCATTATTAGTTGCAAGTAATTTTTGCTTTTTTAGAATTTTTTTCTTAAACTTTTATTTAGTAAAGCTAAAATTAAATGCTTTCTTGATATTTTGAAAAAGCTTCAAAAGTCATTAACTACTTTCTCTCCTCTTGCTTACTATTTTCTTCAAACAAAAACTTGACCTCTAGTAATTATAAAGATCAAGAAACACCTTTCCTATTAATAATAAGAAAGTTCTAAAAGGAAAAAGAACTAATGTGCCATTATTTTGCACCATAGAAAAACACTATAGAAGTATGTACTTTATAAGAGACAATTTTTCCACTCTCTTGTCTCTTGTTACTTTCTCATAATGTTTGTTTTTGATTTTTTTCTGAGGAATTTTGCCTACCTCAGTTGACCCTGAATTTTGAGTAGCACAAAGTTTCTCACACTATGATTAGACAGATAGAACTCATATTAATAAAAGAAGTAAACTAGCTCCTATTGATCACTTCATGTATTTAAATGTATTTCCTTAGTTCTATAAGAACCTGGAGTCTATCATAAGTTATTATATCTGATACAGATGGATAATAAATACTGTTAACTCTTACATCTTTGGCTAAGCAAAAGAGAAAGAATATACTCTTCCTTTTTCTTTATTAAGAAAAAAAAAAGAAAACTAGGCTCCAAGGAATACAAAATGAGGATGACGCCTTAAAAGTGTTATGCCTATTCTTTATTAGTATTAATATTAGGAGATCAAAGAGATCTTAAAATCATTCGTATCTAATCAACAACATTAATATGTAGTTGAACAACCTAAAGTGGCTGAAGAATATGGTACAATAGAATACTAGGCAATAGTTCAATCTTTATTGATAGTAGTGCTTTAGAGAAAACAGTATGATACTTGTTAGACTGACAAAATTATACACTGGAAGAAACAAGACTCTTTTTTTTAGACTAGAGATTTTGTAGTTTTCAGTATTCTTTTATTTATATCCTAAAGTTTTTTAAACTCCCAACTTATTATTATCCAGAAGAACATTAGTAAAAGATTCCCATACTGGATAGAGTATAAAAGAAAAAGACAAAAAACTAGCAAACAAGAATCACAATATAGAGGTACTGAAAGTAGTAAAAAAATAGGCATTGTACTTTGAACTGATAAAATTCTTAAAGAGTAACTAGCCCATAGTATCAATATAGTAGTAATAGTATATTTTCAAGTTACCCATAATCAAATTATTTTTCCTTTTTCTTCTGATGCCTTTTTTATAATGTAAAATCTTCTCTTCTATTTAAATTTGTATAGTCTTAGCTTTATTTTTTTACTTTAAATAGAGATAACAAAGTAGGATATTGAACATAATAGCAAAACAGATCAGATAGTCTGTGATAGATATAGATTTATTATATATACCAATCCTCTCTAAGAAATTTTATTGTTCTAATAGTCTTTTAATTAGATCTCTGTCTGAAAATGGTTTAACCATGAAGTAGTTTTTAATCTATCATTAGTTTATTAGCTTTTTATTGTTTTCTTCTGATCAGATATGCATATATAGTAAAACTTTGCTAATAAACTTGGCCAAGCCAGCATTAAAAAAAAAAAATTATATTATAGTTTGTATTATTTATAATTTATAAATATAATCTTAATTCAAAAAAATTTGTACATAAGTTTATCTATTTTTTTACTTTATTACTAATGAATAGTTGCTGAATTTTTAATAAATAATTAATGAACCTTTAATGAATAATTTAATAAATAATTGCTAGTTTTTTAACAAATAGTTAATAAATTTTTAATAAATAGTTTTGATGAATAGTTGCTAAATTTTTAATAATAATTGATTAATTTTTAATGGATTATTAATAAATTAATGCTTGAATTGTTAATAAATAATTTTGTGATAAACTTTTAATTAATTATTGCTGAATTGTTAATGAATTATTGTCAAATTATTAATGAATTATTTGATAAATTATTAATAAAATTTTTGACAAATTGTTAATATGTTAATTTTTTATAGTTATTGATTTATTTATATTATTTTTTTGCTAAATTGTTTATTTTTTATTAAATGTTATATAAGTAATAGTATACTGAATAATTTTTTTACTGAATTGTTTATTTTTTGTCAAATGTTATATGAGTGATAGTATATCAAATGATTTTTTTTCAACTAGTGTTAAAAGGATCAAAACAGTCAAAAAAGAAGAAAATAAGTCTTTTTACTACAGAAAAAAATCTCTATAAATCTCTTGCTTTAAAGGTTAGAAAGGCTTTCAAATACTTACAGTTAGTTCTTCTTCCTTTAGAAACTTTTTTTCCATTGGTATCAAAGATGTTACTTGATTTTTTTTGATTACTAGAAGTCAAGTTTTTGAATAAAAAAATTTGCAGATAATAAGGGAAGGGTAAAAGTGATTTTTGAAGTCATACTTCAAGTTGTTTTAAGGAAAGTGTTAAAACTTTATTAACAAGGAAGTATAAAAACTTTCTGTAAATATCTTTTTTATTTATTTATTTTTTTTTTGCCCTCTGTCAGGCTAGTTATGTATGCTTTATTAAACATTTGTAAGCTGTACATATAATATGAGATGC
>CAJVPT010005989.1:0-11515 GCA_910592055.1 Acaulospora colombiana
TTATCAATATCAATCCTATAGTGATGCGAGCATTGGAAGAATCTAAGCATCGCGGCCTTTTTCGATTTTATTCTCCAAAAATAGTTAAAATGTATCTTAAACAAAATAAATCTAGGTTACTGGATCTGCGTCGAGAGGAAATATTAAATTTGCTTGATTATATACTTAGAGATAAGGACATTGAAGGATTGCACGAACTTCGGATGATGCCGTTAGCAGATGGCACATTAGGAATGATCTCACGACATGATAAAGATGATTCATATATTTTTCCCGATATTCGGGAAGAAATCGGTCATGATGAATATAAAATTTTCTTTAAAGATTTAGGAAAATTTATTGATAATTCTATTCCTAGTACTTTATGGAATCTTTTATATGAGGGAGCAGTAAATAAGTGGAATCTTAATGTTAAGATACTAACTACATCGGTTGTAGCCGATTTGATCAAGAAAAACTTAGAAGGATACTCTGCTGAATCCGATGAGATAGAATTAAAAAATCAACGTGAATGGGTTTATCATATTTGGGACAACTTAACGAAAAGAGAATATGATCTAAAATATTTTGAGTCTATTCATCTTATCCCAACAAATCGAGGAACGCTAAGAAAAATAAAGACGAATGAAAGATGTTTTTGGAATACTTACGATGATAAACTTGACAGCAAAATAAAATCGATTATGGAAAATTTTGGTGCTGTGTTTGTTGACAAAGAATTCGAAAGGCATTCGTTGCACACCTGGCAGAAGTAAGCAGATATCATTATGACTTTTAGTAACAAGATTATTGCTCATTAATTATTTCTTTTTAGGCTATCTTCCTATGTAGTTAATCTTGCCGAACTACCGTTAGTTTTATCTTGCCTTCATAAAATAAGTTCGTATCCGAAAAATTTAAAACTTCGTTTGCAAACCGAAGAAGTTTTAGAAATAATGGAATACTTAAATTCTCATCTTCAAATTGAAAATTTACATGACAAGTATTCTGGACTAAAGACGATACTGGTTGATGTGATAAAAGATCTTCCTATATTTTCGGAAAGCGATCGTGGAGGATTGATTTCTTTCCATGGAAATAAAAGATGGGTTTTGGTGGGGAAATTATTCGATCATCTGGGAAGTCTTCTCCTTGTTGATCCTGCTTTAAAGGTCAAATTAAGTCAGGTTCCCTTCGTTACTTCCGATACATACAAAATGTCGATAAACCGTCACGATCCGGATACATGTGTTAATCGCAGACCTGTTGATTTGTATAATCCAGAGGACCGAAAAATCGCCTGTTTATTTTTTGAGTATGAAAGAGTTTTCCCGAGTGGAAACTTCACTGGTTCCTCAAAAAGGATGGAATTTCTTAAAGAATTGGGTCTTAAAACGTATCTCACACACGATGACATTATTAATCGGTTAAATACGATAATATCTTATAAAAATAAGGACAATAATCCCGAATTATTTGATGCGGCGCATACGAAGGCCATGAAGCTTCTTAAATACATAGATAATAATTGGAAATTTTTATTTGAGAACTCACACAAAAACGAGCAATTTTTTGATAAAATTTTATCCAATGAATGGATCCCAACTATTGACCATTTGGGTAAAAAACATTTCTCAAAACCTACAAATTGCAGAGATTTGGAAAATAAATATTTGATTGGTTATGTCATGCCCATTCTTGATTACAGAATAAAGAAAAAAAAATTTTTTAAATTATTTGGGTGGGATAAAAATCCGGATATTGAATTAATTATTCACCAACTTTGGATATGTTCGCAACGTCCAAAAGAAATTTTAGAAATATATGATATCTGCAAGGCAATATACGACCACATGAATGGGATAGTGACTAAATCGGTTCAGGAAGATGAGATCAATAAATTAAAAGAAAAACTTAAAGACATGAAATGGATTATGATTAATAGACAATTCTACTCGTCTGCGAATGTTGCCTTTGACCTTTCAAGAGACTTCGGAAATAGAGACACATTAATCGTAGGACTTCCCGACGAATATAAACTAAATTATGAAGAGCTGTTTAAAAGGATGGGGGTCCGTTTAAAACCTGGAATTCTAGAATATATTGACATTATTAAGGCGTATTCTAAAGACAATACCGATGTCAAATTATCGATTGCTGAGATAAGTAGAGTAACAGAATTAATTGATTGGATTTCGAAGGAATATTCTGAAGACGGCTCTATGAGAATATTACAAGAGTTACTCGTACCAACTACACATGAAATCCTGATAAATTTAAGTGAAGTCCAATATGATGATATGGGCATGGAGTTAACAGACGAAGAGAAAAATCAGTATCATATTGCACACTCTTCGATATCGTTAAACGTAGCAAAAAATATCGGGATGAATATGTTATCCACAAAACTCATAGATGGTTTGTAATAATTATTTACTATATTCTATAAATGCAAAAAATAATCTTTCTTCAACTGACATTTCTCTTATGCATCAGTAAATAATGTTGATGATTTTATGCCGGAATTATATGAACAAAAAGAAGATATTACTACTAGAATCAAACACATTATAAATGTGAGTAATATATAGTCTTAATGTGATATTTCCCGGTAACAGTAATACCTATTAGTGAGAACTTCATTAATTTCTTTAGGATTATTTACCTGAAGCTGTATTCAAAGAATTTTTACAGGTATTTGACTTTTAAAATATATTCTTATTTTGATGTTGGTACTTATTCTTTTTTTTAGAATGCGGATGATGCGGGAGCTCGCATATTTAAGTTATATATAGACAAAAGAGACTTTAGAGGAAAGAATAAATCAAGTCTTCTGACCGACGAAATAGATTGTTGGCAAGGTCCTGCCTTGTGGATTTACAACGATGCAATATTTAAAGACGAAGATTTTAAATCATTACTTAAACTCGGAAGTGGAAATAAATTGTCTCACAAGTCGAAAATCGGCCGCTTCGGAATTGGATTCAACTCGGCATTCAACTTTACCGATCTTCCTAGCTTTGTGAGTGGAGAACATATTGCATTTTTAGATCCCCATTCCGTCTATCTTCCCAAACTGGGTTATCCGCCGAGAAATCCTCTCGGAAACCGATATAATTTTGTAAAATCAAACTTTAATGAGAAATTGTACGGCCAAGCCGAACCATATCTATCCATAGAAGGATGTGATTTAACGACAAAGTATCACGGTACCTTGTTTAGAATTCCTCTGAGGAGTAGTGAGACGGCCGATTTTAGTAAAATATCCAATAAAATATTTAATCCTGATGACCTTAAAAACCTATTTAAGGCTATATTGGGAAACGGAGATTTGTTATTTTTAAGAAACGTCGAAGAATGTAGTTTACATTATCTAGATTTGAATGGCACACAATCAGAAACCATATGGAAAACTAAAATTAATAACATAGACGAAAATATAAGGAATATGCGTTGTTCAATTACAAACGAGGCAAAAATATTTCAACTTTATATTGAAACGCAAGTATTCAGTCCTGAAAATGGAAGTCAATCTACCATTAACGAACCCACTACTGAAAAAAAAATTGAGATCCTTGAGCAATGGCTCTTATGTTCTGGTGGGAACGAAAATATTATTGAAGAATTGAAATTATTTTCGGATGCGAAAAAATTATTTGTGCGTAACATTTTCTTACTATTGAAACTCGCGTTGTTGTTTTATTTATTTATTTATTGTGATATATACGTTTTTTATTATTATAGCCTAGAGGTGGTGTTGCTGCATTGATTGCGCAGACAAAAGAAGACAACAAAGTATAAAATCATTGACCAGGTTATTATTTTTATTAACTTATATTTATAAACTTTATTTCTTATTCTATAGGTAAATTACTTGACGAATATAAGAGGTGAAATGTATTCATATTTGCCTCTCCTAATAAGAAATAATTTAAGTGTTATGTTGAATGGAGATTTTTTCCTCTCGAGTGATCGAAGAAATATTTTATTATCTGAAGATGATTCTGAAAATAAAGAAGTAAAATGGAATAGATACATATTATTAGAGGTTTTGCCACCACTGCATGCTACTCTACTCAACGAAATTGCGATTCTTGATTCTCAACGGTTAGAAAATATGCGCAAAGATCAAAGAGAAAAGTTCACACCATATACGATGACTCGAGATTGGCCAATTGTCACCAATTCATCAGGGATTTATAGAATGTATGGAATAACTGTACTACAACAACTTGCCCGAAATAATTATAGCGTATTTTGGACAGAAGCAAATAGTGGCGAATTTATTTCATTTTTTAATGCTGTTTTTGCAGAAAAAGAAAAAGAAACGATTATCAATGAAATTCTCATACAGCAAGACACTAAAATTGTCAAGTTATCTAAAGAACAATATGAACATATTCGACTTTTAACGTCAGAAAAAAATTCTGTATATCCAAGCTTTATTGATCGCGATTTGATTTGTAGAAAATTCCGTGATAAAAATAGAATATGGGATTCCTATACAAGACCTGCGGATCGAAAAGATGTAAGAAGAGCTATTAATTATTTATTGAATCTTATTCTGGAAGATGCAATCCCTCAGGATATAAGATCATACGAGAGATTAATTGGGCTACCTTTGGTTCCTCTTTGCGGTGGCACCGTCGGAACATTCTGTGAAAAGGAGTACTATATAGCAGATGAAAATCAACGGAAATTGTTTAATAAGACGAAATCATCTCACTTTATAAGCGAGTTGCCAATCAATCTCAAAACTAATATGGAAGTTTTGAAATTGTTGAAAATTTACAATCTCAATGCAAAGGGTATTATCAAGCTTCTCGAAATTGAACTTCCCGAAAAAGAAAAAATAGAATGGGATCCCTCGGGAAATTTATATCCAAATAAAGAATGGATTGATCAAATATTAAAAAGTTTTGACAAAGAATCAGATTTTGAATTCAATAAGTTTGCAAGATATCCACTTCTTCCGATGATTCTTCCGCGTAAACAGCTAATTCAATTTGATAAATCGAATCCATTATTATTCCGGGGAAATCTTGATGATTCAGTGACTTATATACTTAGTGAATTAGGAATTGGATTTACTGATCTAGTATTATCTGGTACAGCCCATCCAACGCTTAAGGAGTGTATAATTCAACCGACTAAGAAGAATATATATAAATCGATCGCGCAAACGATGTCCTACTCTCGAAAATCATTGGAGCAAGTTTTTAAGCAGCTAACTCAAAGTGATGTTAAAAAGTTTCGAATATTTGTTAATCATATTTTAGGTAACATCGAGCGTACTCTTTATTTTCCGTTCATTCTCATCCTTTTTGTTTTATTCATACGTTATACTTTATTAATAGAAGGAGACGAATCAAGCTTGGAAACCCCAACTCAAGTTTTGGAAGTCATCCGAGATTTTCCGATTTGGCCTGTATACTCTTCCGACGATTTTATCGCTGCCCATGAAGGGTGTCTCCTAAAATCAAGGCTAAAGATTTATTCATTACCTGAAATGAAAATTTTTCGTATTGAATCTGACACGGATTATAACTCACTCAAATACCTTAAATCAAGGTGTATTGATGAACTAGAATATATAACCTATTATTATTATTATACTGAAATTAGACTCGATAGTAAATATATAGAATTTCTAAAGCGCGTACTTTTACTGGGAAATAATGAGATTGAAAATCATTTATGTAAACTTGAAGTCATACCTAACAAAAATCACACCATGGTTTCCAAGGTCAATGAGCTATACGATGTCAACGTACCTTTGTTTCGAGACATTTTTGGAAATACAAATAAGTTTTTACCGTTAGAATTTCAAGAGAATCCAGCCATATTGAACACCCTAGGAAGGATGGGGCTCAAAAGACGCGTTGATTCCCATACATTTCTTGAATGCGCCCGTGAAATTGAAGACAAGGCTCGTGAAACTACTGAAATAACTGTCGTCAAACAATTGGCTAAAACATTGATGATGAAATTATTTTCATGTTACGAAGAACTTCAATTTGATTCAAATCAATGGAAGGAACTTATGATCATTAATTTTGTTCCCACTGACACGAATATACCAAAACATTATGAGATACACAAGAACGAAATAGTCGCTTTAAACTCTGTCTGCTTTTATAAGTATAAAAATTTGGTATGGACTCAAGTTCCATTGCTCGATAGATTTTTTGATCCACCTCAACAATTATTGATTGATTGCCCCAACATATGTAAGCCCGAATTGCGGATAGTTATTGATCATTGGTACGAAGTCGCACTAAAATCATCAAAATCTTTAAACGCTAATTGGAGATCATACGAAGGACAAAAACAATTTGTCGATATGATGAAAGAAATTTACGAATATTTGAACTCGCAAATAGATGATCTAAATCAAGAATATATCAGGTCGAGAATATTTGTAGAAGAAAATTTATTCTTAAATGATGAAGATTATCCGTTCGAATCAGAAAGTTGGGTATCAGGATCTAGCTTATTCTTGGGTATTTCTAAAGATATTGATCAAGGTTTGCGCAAGGTCTCTCCATTTCTAGAAAAATATAAGACCCTGCTAAATTTAGCAGGTGCTAGAGAACTAAAAATTGTTGAGAAAAAAGTAAAACTGATAGATCACGATCAGAAGGCATTTTTATTGGACAATATGCTTAAGCTTTTTATGGGACAAGAAAGATCTAAGCATCATGATGTGGAATTTATATTCCCAAACAATGAAAAAATCTACGCAAATCGTTATGTTCTTTCGGGTATGTCACTTTGCTTAATGTGCATCGTGTAATTATTCGCGTCATTAATCATATTAATTTTAAACGATAGCTGCAGCAGAACACTTTAAAAATTCTTTCTGTGGAGACATGAACGAATCTAATGAATTTAAAAGGGTATCTGTAGAAATTGACTATTGTGAGTCCGATGCATTTCGGGTTTTCATTTGTTGGCTATATGGTCAATCCTTCGAAGCATTAAAGGCTGTGATCGTGGATCAAGATGATTACTTGCAATTGTTAATTGAATTGCTTAAAGCTTCTAACGCATATATGATTCTTCCACTTAAAGCTATTTTAGAAAAAACAATTATAGACGAAATTAGCGTGGATAATGTGATAGAAATTAAAAAATGGGCAGATGAATGTGAAGCAGATCAATTGAAGGAGCATTTTAAGAGATATATTGAAGTGAATGGGGAATTAGTAGTAAAAATTAGACAAAAAGATATGGATAATATCAAAGATGAAGAAGAAAGAGAGCTAGATAAAGAAATGTTGGAAGACTTAATTGAGGAAATAAATAAACAATGATTTGATACTGTGTTTATTTACTTTACTTTCGATTTATTAGAGGAAATTAAAATACAACTACGATTAATTTTTACTACACAACCATAATGGTTTTTTCATACGCCTTTGAAGTCATGAATTTTAAAGACATGTGAGTATAAAAAATCATAGTCATTACCGTTTTAATTATTTGAAATTTCAATTACAACTTTGTTATAATAATAATATACAATATTTTTAAATATGACCTTATTATCAAATAAATTCTTTCGAAATTTATATCGCATTTTTATTATTTGCTAATTATAAATAATTTGATGAAGAATAATAAGTCATTTAGTTTAAATTATATTGTTTTGACTATTAAACTATTATTAACATGATTGGAATTTATGATTATAATTACTCTAAACATATCTCCCAAAATATAATTCCATGATTTCTACGTATAATACTTACTCAAAATTACATGCCGAGCCCTCAAATTAATAAATAGAGTCAGTCTGTTAAAAGAATATTTGTCACATTAAATTAACTATGCGGCAATTTATAACTTACGAATTCATTTTTGAACACTTCTACTTTGTTCTTTTGTTTTTTTGCTTCCTTTGAAGCTAAGTCTGCGTAATGAAGTAAGTCTTTAGAAGAATTTATGGCCAAATTTAAAGATGCAACCCCGATACTAAGTGTAATAGATAAAGATCTATCATTAACAAATACTTTATGTTCAACAGAAGCTCTTATTTTTTCGGCGATATCGAATGCTGATTTGGAGTCGGCATTTTTAAGAAGGATTGTGAACTCATCTCCACCAAACCGTGAAAAATTATATTCCAAACCAGCACATACTTCTTTAATTAAACCGGTTAATTCCTTTAAAACCTGATCTGCTACTATGTGATCTTTTTCTTCATTAATTTTTTTAAAGTTATCTACATCAAAAAATATTAAGCTCAATTCTAATTTCTCTTTTTTCGCTCGTTTAAACGCCGCTTCCAACGTTTTCATTAAGTAACTTAGATTGAATATCTGTAATTTAGGATCCAGACGATTTTCGTATTCCCCAGCAGGATAATAACAAAAAGCACACACTCCCATCTTAATTTCATCTCCTTTTTTTAAAGAACGAGGTAAATGAGGTGTAAGTTTTTCACGATTAATTAAGGTTCCTGACGAATTGAGATCTTTGATTGAGAATTGGCCGTTATCATGCTTTATCACTGCATGAAATTGAGAGACATCTTGGTGTCGGATACTAATATCGTTTAAAGATTTTCTTCCAATTTTTGTTTCGTACTGATTAAGAAAAAAGCATTCATTTTGACGATGACCGCTAATAACTTCCAAAAATGCTCCGTAATTTCCTTCATTTTTTTTCGCATTTTGCCTCAAAGAAATTTCTGGATCGTATGCTAAATCCATGTAAACAGTGGAATCTTCTATATTATCAAGTGATTGAATTATATATTCAATTGAGGGCCTTTTTTCCTGTTCTGTGTTCCATGCATCATTATAAATATCTATATAATCTACAGGGGTCCCATTGACGGGACGTTTTTTACGATCTGTGTTGAATTTCGTAGAATCCCTTGATATTTCCCATAATATCACACCTAGGCTATAAATATCCGATGATTTATTTATGCGTGAAGCTTTTGCAAGATATTTCGGATCCACGTATGCTTTCGTTTCATGATCAATTTCCTCGATAGGTTTGATATATGGACTATATCCCGTAATTATCAACTTGCCATCGTGAAAAAGAATGGTTTGAGCAGTCTATTTTTTGAAATATATATATATGAATAAATTAATTATTATAACAAATTTATTTAATTACTTTTCTTTTTATTATACATACTATAAACGAGTTAACAGTACTTACCAAATTTCCGTGAAAAAGATCTACATCATGAATGCGCTTCAATCCTTTCGCGATATCCTTCGCCATTTTTATTTTTGTACTCCAGTCTAATTTGCCACAATTTTCTCGCAAATAAGTTGTAAGGTTTTTTTCACCAATATACTTAAAAACCATAAAATATTTATCTGCAGGATCTGGGAAATAATTTATAAATAGTTTGGCATATTAATATCCATTATGATAATTTAGGTTGTATTCTTAATACATATAAAAATTTTTTCTGTCGCCTGGATATAAACCAGTAATTACAGGCCACTGCCTTACAAATAGCTTCCTTATGGTAGCATAACGAATAATTTGAATTATTATAATTCACATCCAAAACATAGATTCAATAGGTACCTTTTCCAACGCCCATAAACCTTATTAAATTTTCATTATGATCAATCTTTATTAAATTCCGTATCTACGAATGTGAATAATTTGATTAACTAATCATATTAGTAGACTACGTATTCATAATTTTTGCAATTACCTTAGAAAAATTATTACAATATTCATCTTCTTCCACATATTCGAATAATACCATTTCGTCATTATTTTTTATATAAGCACTTTTTGCTGTCTCATTTATAACATTTATATTAGTAAATGAACAGTATTTAAATGATTTAATCCAACTTTCTTCAATAATTTTCTCTAGATCCACAGTATCCCTGTTATTTTCATGCAGATAATTTGAACTGTCGTTATCGGAAGTTTCGACCAAAGAATCTATACATTCTTGATTTTTTCTTATCTCGGGTATGAAATAAAAACAGCAAGAATTTTCTTCGGGAGAATTATTCCTGGCAAAGCATTCTTTCTCTTCGCATTCACACTCCAGTTTTTCGCAAAGAACTTTAGCAATATTTTGACAAGTAAAATTATATGAGCATCTATCTTGATTTTCTGAAAGTAAGCTAATGAACATTAAGTTGCTGCGGAACATCTGCCTCACCGAAGGGTTGCTCTCTTTTTTTCTAAAATTGTATTTTCCGTAAGTCTCAATTTTTGAGCATTCCTGTATGCCCATTACATTAATCGTAATTTTAGAAAATCCGTGATATTTTGAATTTTCTAAGCAATACCCAAAGACGCGTGCACCAATTTTATTGTCTTTGTATAGAAAAAATTCATATCCTATAATTGAGGCCATCTCAGAAGGTACAAAGCTATCTGTCTCAATGGTTCCCGTAAAAGTACAATCAGAAATTCTTTCAAATAATCCAGGCTTAATATTCTCAAATTCAGTGTCTAAAATCTTTATGGCAAAAGATTGGTTGTTTTGTGGTGTAATATTGCTATTAAATGAAAATAGTCGTAATTCTTTGTTCATCCCATCGTTTAAGCTTTTAACCATCTCAATAACATCAGGACAATGACCAACCACCATCCAACCTATCTTTAAATGACGATTAAGTTTTTTTTCTTTAGATTTAGCACAATGAACTATTATTTTTGTAGATTTTCCAGGAAGTTTGCGAAAAAGTCGAAAAGTAAGAATATCACTTTCATCAGTCATATTAACTAATGTTGCAAATACTTGAAAATCCGTGAAATTCGTGAAATTCGTGATATTCTCAGGAAATATCTCCCGTGGGATATCAAGAACTCTAACTGCATGATTTGTAGTTTCTCTAAATCTAAAAATCTCGTTTACGGAGTTTTTATAAAGAATTATCTTTCCTCTCGCCTTAATTAATTTGTTTTGCAACTCTTCATCTAGCAATTTTAATATACCGCATATATCTTTATAATCTACAGGTTGCCACTTTGCAGGATCATTAAGCGAATCGTTCCAAGCGTTCATATCAGGATGAAATCTCAAATATTCTGTGTTTCCACCATATATATGTGATATATTTCCATTCCTACGATCTATTCTTCCTCCAAATTGAATAGTTTTCGGTGTAAAAGTACCATACCTTTCTTCTATTTCTTTAAGTACCCTATAATCTTTGGATTCAATAAATTCATCCAATGCATTCTTAAAATCTGGCATAATTTTAACATCGGTAATAGACATTTGTAATTTACAGATCTTTTCATATTTGTATGATAAATGTTCGCATTTACTGAATTCTGAATAATCTGATTTTTTACAAAATTTTTCGAAAATACTTTTATCGCCGGAAACGCAAATTAAATCTAGTTTCAAATTTTTATCTTTAGGGATTTCATACTCTCCCTCGTCATATTCCACACGTGGGTCTTCTAATTTACAATTTATTATTTCAAATGCTTTCATTTTAGCTTTCTGGAGAATAAAATCGAAAAAGGCCGCGATGCTTAGATTCTTCCAATGCTCGCATCACTATAGGATTGATATTGATAA
>CAJVPT010005990.1:0-11511 GCA_910592055.1 Acaulospora colombiana
TGAAGCAAGAAGACTATCCCAATCAGGCAGATCCCTTTTGAGAAGAGGTTGTTTTTATTTTTGGATTTTTTTGGTGAACCTTGAATTGTCCCCTTTTCCCAATCATTATTCCCCTTTCCCCTTTTAACTTAGCAATTCATTGGTTTTCGGGCAATCAACTGTGACAAACTGTTGGCAATGATCCTGGTAGATAGAGATTATTACCAATCTATTGGGGAAGTATAATATTGTTCTCAAAATCTGACTTAGAGTACTTTTATATGAAGACGAGTTAGTCACGTTGTGAAAGTTTGTAAAATATTGTAAATTTTATTTCAATTTTTCAATAAAGACAAGCCATCATGGCATGATTGCGGGTTAAAAAAAAAAAAATAGAATAAAATAAAATTATTTTAGTTGATTAAACAAATATATTTTTAATAATTAATAAAATTTGAATAAAATTCAATTATTTAATAATTTGTTTTATTATTACAATATAATAATTTAATTAATATTTGACAAAAATTTACTATAGATAATTTATTGTAAAAAATAGCTTGATTGACTATAATAAGTTTCATGATAAAATAGAAAAGTTTTTATGAGAAGAATGAATTTAGATTAATAATAAATTTTTTAAATTTAAATTGTTTAATAAGCTAATTTTGGTTAAACAATTTATAAAATTTGATATTTACAGTGGTGATCATATTTTTTTGGACACATCGCATGTGACTTTGATCACATGTAGTGACAAAGCCACAATTGCACAAAGGACCCCAACTTGCATGAACAAACTTTGTGCATCGCAGAGAAAGTAGATCGCGTTTTAGTACCACCTGTATAGTGTATGTCAGGAGTAATGACCCTTAGAAAGCAGCAATCAACAAAGAAACAACAGCGGGAGGTAATTTTACACTTATGGAACAATGACATATGTAGTGCACGAGAAATTCAACAGCGAACTAGCATCAGTCGTTCTACAATATATTTCAACCTCAAAAAGTTAGCGGAGGTAGGTGACTTGAGGCATAAACTAGGAGCAGGAAGACCAAAAAAGATTAACAGCAATATCTCGAAAGTTATAGGTCAGTATCTTCGCCGAAATCCAACGGCTTCTACGGTTCGTATAGTCCGCAAATTATCAGAGCAGGGTGTTACGATCTCCAGGCACACGGTTCGAAGACATCTTATCAATCACAGTTATAAAAATTTTCTTCTACTTGCAGTGCCCATGCTAATATCAAAGCAAAAAAAGAACAGGGTCAAATGGGCAAAAAAACACCTTAACGATAACTGGTCCCGAACTTTATTTTCAGACGAAACATCATTTCAACTGTTCAGGAACATGATTACACTGTGGTATAAGGGTCACAGATCTACGCGAAGTATTCCTAAAAATAGGCAAAAAATTCATTCCTGGGGTGGATTTTTGATCAAACTGCTTTACCGGTACAATGGATGCTGAATTCTTCGTAAGTATCATAAGAGAACAACTCCCCGAGATCAAAAAGATGATGAAAAATAATTGGCGGCTTCAGCAGGACAATGATCCTAAGCACACAAGCCGCAAAGCAAAGAATTTTTTCGCAGAAAACGTGCCCGAAGTAATGGACTGGCCATCCAATAGTTTTGATCTTAATCCGATCGAGAACCTATGGGGGCTAGTCAAAAGGAATGTGGAGGAAAGAAATCCGCGAAATTTAGATGAATTGACGGTATATATGGAGGAAGAATGGCAAAAAATACCTAAAACCGTTATAAAGAATTTAGTAGGGTCAATGAAATCACGGTGTAAGGCGATTACTAAAAAAAATGGAGATAGGATTGATTACTAATACTATTTTTTTCAATTTATAGCTATTTTACTTTTAAATAAAAAAATAATCATGATTTTTCAATCATTGATTATCGAATAAATGGAGTTTAAATTTGTCCAAAAAAATATGATCACCACTGTAGATTATTTATAAAATAGTAAGAAATAGTAAGGAGGATTAATAAATTATTTGTATATGGTTTATTTTAAGAAGATACTCGTATTATAATTATAAATAATAAAATGCTTTAAAATTAATAAACTTTAATTATTCTATTTAATTGTTAAATTTTTTTACTCCATAATTTAAAATGGATACGAATATTAAAATAAAAAATTTAAAACGTGAAACCATCTCTGTTTAAAATATGCCTATGTATCACATTTCTTTTGTCGGATATCAACTAATATACTATTTGCTTAGTTTTTTTGTCAGGGGTC
Organism: Acaulospora colombiana; assembly: GCA_910592055.1. Classification (NCBI taxonomy): domain Eukaryota; kingdom Fungi; phylum Glomeromycota; class Glomeromycetes; order Diversisporales; family Acaulosporaceae; genus Acaulospora; species Acaulospora colombiana. The sequence goes on from CAJVPT010005990.1 coordinate 2,243, forward strand.
TAAAATTAGAGCGTACAGCGTTAATTGTTCGAACCCCGTATCCTTGAAGATTTCCCTTTAGAGGACTAATCAATATAAAGGAGCTTTGTGATTTAAAGTCACGAATTATTTTCATAAAGTGCACGAGGTGACAAAAATCTTTTTCCGTTCCGCAAAAGTTCGACAATACAGTGATTGAGAACCACCGAACAATCATTGAAAGACTTGAAAAATAGGTTTTCATTTAAATGACAGTTTCTTTGATATTTGAAATTCATCATCTATTTTTAAAGAATGTCATTGGTCGGGTGCTTAATAAATATTCTAAGATTAGTCACAATATGCTACCGTCCATTGATTCCCAATATGGCAACTTATGTGACGCAAATTTATGAAGGTCACAAAACAGTGTCAATTTCGGTTATTAAGTATAGTAATGATGCTACATGTAATACGTATTTAATGACGTTTTCGACCCTACCCTTGTATATAATCCTTGTATACAATAATCAAAACAGACCTCAAAGAAAATAAAATTATACCTTAAAAACAATCACAAAAATACGGAATGATGTTTTCAACAAAGATTATACTGTAATTACAATTATTCACGGTGTTTCAGAGTATGTTACAATAGCACAAGAAGTATCCGAATAATGAATTCTGAAAGTATTAAAATACGGTCGGTCAAGTGTTTTCGTCTTCATTCATAAAAAATTTAACCTCCGTGTCTTCTTCACCGCTTAAAATAAAAATGACTAGCTTGCAGGAAAAGAAAAATTGGTAAATTTTAGGAAAGAAATTATCATTAAATGGTTACATAATTTTCTTTTTAAATTTAAGTTCAAATTGATATAGGCCATTATTTTGTCCTCTAATCCATCATAATATCAAAGAAGATATAATTGGACGAAATGCTAAGGAAATGGTTCAATTGTCTTACAGGATATGGCTTAGTATGTCTCGTATCTACTTTATCGGAAATTAATTACATGTGAAAACTCTCATCTTACTAAAAATTACGACAATACGTAGTTTACATTATAATAATAGAATTTGGCATTGGAATAATTGCAACCACACCGGCTGTGGTCTATTGCAGAGATTCCATAATTTTGGGTGGAACTTTGTTGGCCTTGTTATGTATGGTTTTGTGGCTTATTATTGACTTTGTACTTAGACATATGAATTTATATTGTGGATTTGTGTATGTATTTATAAATATTATTCTTGTTTCTTCCATTCTCGTTTGCTTCTTGTTTTAACGTTATTTTTAATTAGGGAAGAATATAAAAATCGCTTCATAAGTTTTTTCTTCGCCTCCACGATTAGCATCACATACAGCATATCCTTGGAAGCTGGATTGCTTTACGCGAATGGAGGATTATTTCCTATGATAAATAACCTCTCTGGTGAACGCTATGTATCGGGAGCAATAAACTTAGCGTGCGCGGCGTTAATCCTTATTCAAATCTTAATGCACCTCAAATTATTTTATAGGGTAACTACGGTTTAATACGTACAGTATTATGTAAAATTGATATTTGCATTATTTATAATTAATCTCTTATTATTCACCTTTTAATAAATCCAATAGGTTCTAATACATTTTCGTGCTAACAAGGAATCGCTAGAACAATTATTAAGACCCAACCATAGAAGGTTTATATATGCTGGACGCAATACTGAATAGTTGTTTCGGTCAAGCTTCTTGAATATTATCATTATTTAAATATTATTTCTCTTGACGAAAATTTTCTTTGTTTCTAAGATACCATGAAAATTATCTTGTTTTTACATATTAAAATTTTTTTGTACAAAAGCAAAGTATATATATTTATTTACTGTAAGTCAGATTCTATGCTTCTTTGATGGAAGATATTATTTCCCATAATTATTTAAAAATTCGATTATATTTTAATATTTCAACTTTGTTAACATCTTTAAAACAATTAATAAAATGCACACCTATCTATGAGTTTAAGTTTATTTTGTTTTCATCGAAGCAATTTCGCTTATTTCTGTGAAAATTTGTTAAAAATCTTGCGCGTGTAAATATACGTAGCAGCCAAATTGATCACCACACAGTATAGATCATATGTAGCTGATGTATTTCACAGTAATGATTTGTTCATATAAAAGGAATTAATTAGATTAGAGTATTATAATATATCCAATTGTCAGTTTTTTCTTGCAACAGTATTTTACTCTTTTCTATGATTTTGTTTAATAAATTTATTTGATATCATTCAAATTTTTGAATCAGTCACCGCTATTTTCTAGTGAACAAAGAAAAAAGAACATATTTATATAAATACTGTATATATAATTTCTGTATTATTTCTTTGTTTGATTACCACATTGTAATATGCAATTATAATATTTAACACTCGTGAAGGAATAATTATTGAAGTTATTTTTAACATATACATAATGCCCTAATCCAATTGCTTAATCGTTTTTACATTCCATGTTTGACGTCAGGAATATAAAATACATAGTTTGTATCTAATTTTTTTTTTTTTTTTTTTTTTTGCGATTATAACTTAAGATTGGATAGTTTTTCTTGTTTACTATACCACAACTGGGAGTTCTCTCCTCATTATCAATTAGAATATCCTTACATATGGAAATGATTATTTCATTTGTTTCTGGTATCCATAATGAAATTGTTTCGCTCAGATTTGCACGAATCAAATAAACAAAATTTGTCAAATAATGGAAATGCTTGCGCTACCCGTGTTTAGAAAAATGCATCGTGAGGGCGTCCAAAATCAAAACCAAGGCGCTAAATATTGTGGGGGAGTACGCAACCGTGTCTAACCCAATTGCATGTTGTGGTGAATACACAGCCATGCTCACTTTATTAACCCATTGCAAACAAAGTTGACAGCAAATGAAGAATGTAATGATGTGTACTAGCATGAAATTGGAGGGGGGATGAGATATTTGATAAATATAAAAGCAAATTTTCGTGCAAGAAAATGTGTAAACAGAAAAAAAAAAACCTCCAATCACCGAAAACATCGCACGTTATTATGATTTCTAACGTAATAATTTTAACTTAAAATAATTAGACAAATAGATTGCATAATTGACCAAACTGAAGCCAAATCCTCGCGATAATAACCCTCCTGTGACTTCGGTTTAGTTTGTTGAATTGCAACGTGCACTGATTGATGATGCATCGATCGAAATTAGTATTTACTTACTTGGTACTTATTCTAAACTTCCCGAATTTAAAATTAATCGATTAAATTTCTCTATGGCATTTTAAGTGAGAAGATTTGTTATTAATGAGGCCTCAATGGAAATATTGTTAATGTGATAGGTACTTGTAAATTTTAAATCAAATGATTTCAGGTTGCATATAGTACGTATACTATCTTATTTTTTCTAAATAACTTAGAATATAATACGTAAATATATACATGCAATATTTAATGAATAATGGTAACAAAAATAAACCATTTTAGTTTACTTTTTCTGTGTGAATATTTATATGCTAACATTCTTTGTTGAAAATTATGTGACATTGGAGCAATAATGAGAACTTATTAATCTTGCAGCAAAAAATATAAAATTTAGTATATTAGAAATTAAGCATCAAATTATCCAAAACACTTAAGTATGAGGCAACAGATAGGTAATTATGAAACGGGATATACTGTATATAAAGTGGTGTTGGTTGAGAATGTTTATGTTTCTTTTAGGCATTTAATTCATCATTTGCAGAGATAGAACAAATAACTTCAATAAATCTGAGTGATACCTTTTATTGCCATTACGTATATCTTTTACATAATTATTTAATATTTCACAAGCACCACAAACCATCGACTCCACTATCAAACATACATATAAAGAAAATAAATTCAGATATCAGGGAAATTCTGTTTATAGAGTAAAGTTATGCCAATTAGCTCGCGATGTTTACGGAAATTAGACCGAAGGTAAAGTTGATAGATTTGATAAAGCTCGTATGAAATGGGAAAGCTTTATCAACATTATCAAATAGTGTACTACCTTTGAATGCTGCATTTATATTGAGAAAACCGAGTCAATCATTTGATTATAAGTAAGAACTTTATAAAGATGTTGTATACTGTACATTATATCATATGGTCAGTGATGGATTGGAGGAATTGCAATTGAAGTGCTGCACAACCTCACTTCACAATTTTCAACAGGATTTTTTGAGAATAGTAGAGATTAAGAAGTGATAATAAGTAAAATTTTTCTTTGTACAATATGTACCTTTTACTCCTGTCGAGAATACAAAAAAGAATTGAACAGACTGAGATGAGCCACGGGTGGGTCATTATCACGAGGATTCAGCTTCAATTCGATCAATTGGCATGCATGTAGGCATAAAATAGGTCATGCTTTATCAGTTGAACATTATGGTGTAATGAATGACAGATCAAATACTCCAGCACTTAAACGAGAAAATTGTGAGGTCGAGGATATTATCAATTTATACGAGAAATTTCTGATTATAAGAACTAATCACTCTTCTTCACTTTTATTGCAGAGCAATGGCTTTTGCCTACTATATCCACAGCAAAATCTTCATCATCGTCGATGATTTAGAACCAGACGCAGATGAGGATGAAGATGAAGATGAAGATGAGGATGAGGATGCGATATTATTTAAAATTCTCTTTTTTCTTTTAGCCCTGCGTGGTATATGATTTCTTCGAGAAATATCTAATCTCGGGTTTCACCATCTCCAGTAATCGGTGAAGAGAGATCCAGATTTTTTTACCCGCCATTTTCTTAACAATACTGGATAAACCCTATAATTATTCTGAGATTCGTGATTATTTTCAATAATTTCCACTCCCAATTTTTTACCAAATTCTTTGACCAATTACGTAGTGCCTGAATAGATATTTAACCAGTGATCATCTGATATATTTACATTTTAAAACTGATATGTTTATGATTATTTCTGCGATTATATTCCATCGGGTATTAGATCTTTCGCTTTCAATCCACGTCGGGCACGCGACAAGTCTAAAGAATAAAATAATATATTATATTAATATTAATGTTATTTTTTAACCAACACAATTATGTAAACATCGCGTAGTGGAATACGTAAATCGTCTAAAGGAACAAAAATTCAGCAGAAAATTTCGACTTATCAAGACATTAATCAGTGAAGCAAAATCGGCTAGTTATAATCCTCTCGAGTTACATGATTTTTTGATAGAGATATCGTTAATGGGTTAGTTTGTGATAATAATGCTGATGCATCTGAATAATCCTCGATAATGTGAATAAAAAATCATGGATTACTTTTGGATTTCCAGTTCCGCTTTTCCGACAACTTGGTCATTTCATCAAATCAGTATATTGGCCTACGCAATGATTGATTTTATATAAACCACAAGTTTTCTACAAAAAATTTTTTTCTCTTCAGATTCAAACCTGCTCCAGACTCAACCCATATTACTTTTATACCGTAAATTTGTTGATAAAATGCCTAATCCCCAACATGTTGTTCGTTGGTTCACATATCTGGTGGCCACCTTCGCCAGCATCTTAATTATCTTTTTCATATCTTGGATAATCATAATAACCATTGTTATTGGAGCTGTGATTTTTATGGTCGAAGTATTTTACATATTTTTTGGTGAACTTAAACCATGTACATTTCGTCCACCCGCTTCTTTCTAATTGCATAAATGGTCTAAAGCCGCTTATTTTGCATCACTTAGTTCATTACCTATCACCGGAATCTTTTTTCTGATTGCTTTAATTTCCGGTCTTATTATCGGATTCGTTTACATTTGTATCAGGGGTTTCGTTCGAAGTAAGTATAATTTTTGATCGACAATACGTAATTGCATAAATGCATGGATTTTACGCCGATCAAGAGTTTAGTCCTAAATGTCTTCTCAATATACAGCACGTTTAAAGGTTCTCCAATTACCAGACGAACCGTTCGATGAAAATAGGTGAGTAAACATCAGCACGCTATGTTAATATTTGTTAAGGGTTAACTTGAGTTTATGGCAGATTGCCTCTTCAAATTGGTTCAAACGTATCAGTTGAACACTACAACGATTTCCTTAACCGTTGCGAGTCATCTGGATACAAGTTCCAATTAAGAGATAACGGCGACGTATTCATTATTGATATGGCTTACAGAGAACATGAGTTTATTGTTTCTCTACTACAAGATTATTTCAAAATTCCCAACGGTGGTGTTATCTTGAATCCTCCAATAGATGTTGTAGGTCAACCATGTAAGCATATTCCCTCCAATCTGATCTTTGGCTTATAATCTATTTTCTAATATTTTTGCACTCATTCATCATATAGTTCACTATTGTCCATCTGGAAATGGAGAAAAAATTGCACCAGACATTGCTGTGTATCCGAGTATGGATTATATTCCGAAACCCACTCTTCCGTATCCCGGACCTCCTCCTAGTGATATAAATGTAAGTTTTTTTATTTAATGTACAGTATATTATATTCGTTTTAATAATGTATTTCGCATGGGGAGGGCCGCATGCAAGGATAGTATGTGAGGTGTGTTTGTTTCAAGACACCAACGTCTGGGAATTCAAGTGCCAGCGTTGGATGCGTCCAGCAATACGTGCGATGCGTGTTTGGGATCAGGATTCACGGTAAAAGGTCTATAAAGAACGCGCAAGGACAATATCATCGTTCGATGACGGTATATCCTGCCCAAATGGTTTATTATTTTGCGGTTCTGTATTTATAAGTTTTTTTTTTTTTTTTTTTTTTGAATATAGGCTAAGCTCTGGCGCCAAGAAGTGAGAGGATTCCGAGTGTGGGATTTTGGGACTCTTCAGACAGGATCTCAAGTTGCAAGTGAGTGCAATGCACCAAACCTTCCTGCCTACCAAGTTAATATTCCAGTTTCAGATGTATTCTGGAACCCACCGATCATTGCGGGAGTTCCGGTTGTGGCTGGATATGCTGAGATAGTTCCTAATACGATAAATGGAAATAATTTCAATATTGATCTATACCAAATTCAGCAGTTATCACTGAAAGTGCAGGATAACAATTAGTTGATGCTATTTGAAAATCTATCAAAACCCAAGAGTTTTATTTCTGTGTACGCCCATGTAAATCTATAGGATATTTTCTTTTGCACATGTAATATCTTAAATTTTTGTGGTTTTATTAAGAAGGGAAATTGCAAACTGAGATTACAAACTCGCATTTATTAACTTCAATATGTCAATTTATACAATGTAAAAATTAGGATCACGATCATGTATATACTTCCGACCAAGTATATGTCATCCTCATCTCCTCGTATATGCCCGAATGAAAATCATGCCAAGAAAATAATAATAATAATAAAAAAAAAGATAAAGTGAAGCCTTTTTTATGTACAGGGAAAAAGGCAGATCCTAGACTCTCCTTGAAAGACGATGTCCACCACTAAGCCAAACTTTACATATCACATCGCTCCCCTGAGGCCCATTATAACGTGATGCGATTTCGTGGTTATAATTAATTTTCCTTTTTTACTTTGCGATATCGCACGCTCTTATGCATGTGTATCTTCTGATCCCGAAAAGTGCTCGATTCAGAAGTATCAGAGTTAGTAATGCTAGTTGAACTTTAAAATCCCTATATTTAGGGTCTTTACATATTTGCTTATGGCTGGTCAAATTATTTTTGATACGAAATACAAAATTTTCCAAATACAGTAATCTTTATTATCCATTTCATATCCTAGTTTTAATAAACGCTTGCGTACATACTTTGGTGGATAATACATATTTTGCAAACTGTTACCACGCTTCAAATGTTTTATTATTGTTAATAATATAATTTACACCATATTCACTTAACCTATCTCGTACCCTGCTATCACTCATGTCTATATTTCCTATTTAAGAAGTATCTAATATAGTTTTAACTGGTACTTTGCTAATTTCGCAAGATAAAATTCTCATTGTGATGCATTATTATGATTATATATTTAATAATTCGTATTAATAATTAATATTATGAAATGGATAACAACTAAACCTATTATCGATTCAGGCACTAACTGGTCAACTATACCAAAGAATTGCTAAAAATTAGGAGTGGAAATAGTCACGAATCTCAGAATAATTATAGGGTCGTATTCAGTATCGTTAAGCAAGTGGCGGGTAAAAAATCTGGATCTCTCTTAACCGATTACTGGAAATAGTGAAACCCGAGATTCAGCAGGATATTATAAACTCGATAACAAATCCGGATATTCCTCGAAGAAACCATACACCATGCAAGGCTAAAAGAAAAAAAGAAATTTTTAAATGACACTGCATCTGGGTCCGCATCCTCTTCTTCATCTGGATCCGACTCTGAATGATACAACAATGATAAGGATTTTACTGTGGTTGGTGAAAATGAAGAAGAGTGATTAATCTGTATCGTAGATTTCTTGCTTGATCAGCACTAAGTTCACGAACTAATCTAGATATCTCCATACTGTATATCCACAATTTCGGATGTACAGTATACTGTATGTATTTTCATCAATTGGCTTAGTTATAAAAGCTCGAGTTTCTGGTTGGGCTCTAGATCCGAGTCAATATCAAAATCGGAAGTATCACCTTCGGCATAATACATTCCAGAATCATGAAAATCTATCTCATGTCTCATTGCAATCCTGTTGAGGAGAATAAAATGTTGTGAAGTTGGATTTTGACCACCATGAACTTTAGAAGCATGTCTACCTCCAATTTATCTGAATCTTTTGCTGTAATGTCATATGGTTTTAAAAATTTACTAAATACTCCTGTATTGCGTTTTCCATTAATTCTGTAGATAGGATCACGCAACTTTCCAATTGCTATTGCATTTTGGATCCAGGTAAGCAATTCTCTTGCATGTTCTGGATTTTTTTCCATGAATAGAAATGGTTGAGGTTCATGATTGTTTTTTGCTTCTTCTTTATTTTTAATATACCCAATACAATACGTACCAAGAGTAATTGGGATTATACCATTTCGGAGGATTTGATTCATCAGCTCATAATGAACAATGCAAAGAGTAGTTACTTCAGCAGGTCTCATGCTCAACATGATCATCTGCGAGATCTTGTAGAGTATGCCTCAGTAGTACAGATATTCTGAAGTCTTATAAGCCCCTTTTCTAAGGAGAAGTGTTTAGGCATTTTAGGTTAATTGTTCAAGTTTTTCTTCTGAATTTTGTTAAAACTTAACATCTGGTAATTTGGCATATTTATTAATTTACTCAGGATCGACTCAAAATAGGAATTGACTGCCACAATCGCCTCA
>CAJVPT010005991.1:0-11509 GCA_910592055.1 Acaulospora colombiana
TCTTTCAAAGATAATAAAGACAAAAGCTTCCTAACTAATCTGACCCATAATGAACTTCCAGTATTACAGATATTGAAGAAAAGGAAATCAGATATTTATATCATAATAGTATGTCCAGTATGTAAACTTCAAGAAGAAACTTTAGGATACTTGTTCAAATGTTCAGTCACTAAAGAAATCAAAGAGGATATATAGAGAAAAGCAAAGGAAAAGATCAACTAATATATCAGTAAAGAAATCAAAAACAAAGAAAAAGTCCATCCTGTAATCAATAATTAGACAAGTAAATGGTTAAACGAGATTCAGCAATCTGATAGAAGTCTTTTTAATACTATTTGTGGATATATAGAAGAGAAGAAAATTACTTTCTTAAAGAATTATCTCAAAGTACAACTTAAAATTCCCCCGACAGTCACACAAAACATAATTGGTAAGCTTTGTTATAAAATGAGAAAAAATTTCAAGAAGAACATATGGAATAGCTGTTGCAAAAAAGTTATAGAGTAGAAAAAGAAGCAGAATATTATGAAAAGGATAAACGAATCAAAAGACATGGGCACCGATCCATCATGCAGGTCATACAAGAACAGAAAGAAGAACTAACACTTGCTGAAAATCTGGAACAAGAAGTCTCTGAAAGAAAAAAGGGAACAAAGTGTATAGAAATTATCAAGGATTGGATTTGTTATTGAAGGAAATGGTTTGGTTTTTAACTGCAGCTGGAATTTAAAATGATCTATAGTAATAAACTGTAGGCAATGATTTTATTGACTAGAGAATTTATTCAAGTCAATAAAGGAGTAAAATATCATTTCTCAAGTTGCATCTAGAGAAATAGTTTTCGACAACAGGTGAGTTAGTATGTGAAAATCAAAATAATTTGTAAATATCTGATATATATACAATAAAGACAAGCCATGCTGACCTGACTGCAGGTTAAAAAAATATACAGTATATATATATATATATTTATAATTGAAATATTAGGTCCTTATAGCTGAAAGTCAACCTGACTTATGTTCTTACTTATATTCCTATCAATTATTTTAGGAATCTATCTTTTGCTATATTGCATTCTAAATTTTATCCTAGGTATTAAAACTCTATTCAAAATATAGAGGGCTTGTTTGTCTATCCCCTTTTTATATTTAAGGGTTCTTGTTATAATGTTGATTTCTTTAACACTCATTCTTTAAGCTCAATTGCAGTTTTTTAATTACCCATCCAGATTCCTAAAAATCTAACCTGTTCTGTTCTATCGAGCTCTTTAACCACTTCTTCTTCAGTACCTGTTTTCATCTCTTCTAGATAGCAGTTAGAATTGTTAATAGTAACCAATACTGATTTGTTGCCATTTATTAGAAAGTCATTGGCTGTATAAAAGATTCTTGCAGTTTTCAGAATCTTTTTCATATCTTCCATAGATCTTACTATCCATGTTGTATCATCTATAAAGACTATAGCTGTATGCCTTAATTCTAACTTTCTTGTAGTCTATTTTTTAAGATTAGGGTTTTATGTAACTGATATTTTGTATTATTTTTATATATCATTCTGGATTTTGCATAGAAAAGAATCATAAAAAATTCTTTATGATAGAGGTAAAATGGTTTTCCTTGATTAATTTCATCTCTGGCTACTATTGATTTTATGAGATCATTTTTTAATATAACTTGAAATTCTCTATTTTGAAAAAGGCTTAGTATAATCTTTATAAAATCTCTTGAAGCTTTGATTCTTTCCATTGCTTTTACTAGCATATCTAAACTAATTGTATTATATGCTTTTGCAGTATTTTGAAAACGTATTCATTGTTTCTTTTTATTTTCTCTGGTGTCTTCACAAATATTATTGAGAATTTGAATGATTCTGCTGTACTTTCTTTTGGCAATCCTGCATAGTTCAGTCTTTTGAGAATATTATTGTTTTTACAAATATTTCCTATTCTATTGGTAAAAATTTTGATGAAATATTTTCTTATAACTTATAATAGAATGAATGGTCTAGTATTTGAGAGTTCACAGTCCCAAGGTTTGGATTTTGCTATTGGATATATATGGCTTTGTTTTCAGTATTTCAAAGTGATTTTTCATTTTAAGAAGTTAATCAGTATTCTTCTCAAGAAGTCTTTTTCTTCTTGACTTAACTTCTTTAGCATTTCATAACTAATTTGAGATTTTACTAGAACTTTGTTATTGAAAAGTACTCTCAATATTTCATCTAATTTTTTTTTGTGAGATTGACTCAAGTAGTTTATTATATCAAGATATTTAAACATATTCTCTTGGTTTATATTCTTTTTTTCAATTTTCTGGTAGACTATTATAACTAGCTTTTCTTTTTTTAAAAGTCTTACAATGGTACCATCTTATTTCCTTTTTAATTTTATCTTTTTGAGTTGCAATATATTTATTATTTCCTAGCTTAATCTTAATCCTATCTAGTATTATTTTACTCTAGTTTAGTTGATTAGAAAAATCATTTATCTTTGATTGTTTCTCAAGTCATCACATCTCTGTTTCAAAGCAGTTTTAATACTATCTCTTATTTTTTCACTTTCAATCTTAAATATATAAATTTAAAACCTTCTATAGTATCTTGAATATCCTTTTTCAAAGATTTCCATGGCTTGTTAGAGATGCTATATTAGATACAATAGTTCTCAATCTGATAATTTGGATTGTGAGTATTATTATATTTTTCTATAGCTAAGCTAAGGACCTATAGCTTATCTATTTTTTTTAATATCTTTGCTTCATTGCAAAGTTTTATAAGTTGTAGGGCTTTTCTATAACTGATAAATTCAGTACTGTACTTAAGTGCTTTTTTTCTGATTGAAATGTTTTCTTAATTGCTAACTTGTTAAAGTTTGCATTAAATAATAGTTTTTTGAAGGTATTTTACAGTTTGTTTACTTGATCCTCTATTTCATCTAAATTCAGTTCTTCTTGTAGCAACAGTTCTAGTAATGCTTTAAATTTATAGTTTATACTTTCATTAAACTCTTGCTATATCAAGAAATTTTTGAAAATTCTCTGAAAAACATTAAAAATTTTCAAAATTTGTAAAACAAAAATAATTTCATTAATTTTAATAATAAAAAACTTCGAAGATTTTTTATTTCAAAAAATTTTAGAAATATTCAAGGTAATAATATATATATTAAAATAAAACTGGTCAATAAAATACTATTAATTTAGCCAATCAAAAATTTAATTTATAATTTGTCATAATTTTATCAATATGATTTCAATATTATTTTATTTTTAAAGCTATTAAGTAATTTTCGAAAGGTGACGAAGAATAGTATGTGATTATAATATGACATAACTTCTTTGGATTTGTGTTATATAAGGTCTCTAAAGTCTTTTCTTTTTTATTAATATCAAATAAAAAAAAAGAAATGTGTAACATGTTTCAATATATTATTTCAGGTTCAAGCTTTGAAAAATAACAAGGAAGTATTTTGAAGCCCTCCAAAAAGCTCAAGAGTACTCCTAGTGCCCCAGATCAAGTTGAAATAGAAATAGAGCTATCCTGGAAGTGATTATGATTCTCCAGTTATTTTCTAGAATCTTCGCCTACTAGGAGGTTGCCCAATAAATCTTTAGGTATATTAAAAAAGATGTAACTATTTAAATAAATACTAATTTGTATATTTAGTTTCTAATATAGTAATTGGGAGGCTTTTAAAGTTCCACAAAAGTCTTTATAAAATTGATTAGTTATTAGAATATCAAAAAACTATTGAGAATAAGGTTATCCACCTAGAAAATAAAATTCATATGAGTCAGCATTTAATTATCAAACAAAATTTTATCGAGGTAAGATTTAATTTTTAATCTTCTAAGAACTTTAATAACATTTTAAATTCTATAATAGCATGTAGTCAAGAGTATCATGAAAGAAGTCTTTTTTAAAAAAATATACATGAATCCTGAAGATTTTTGCTAGTATACTGAGGAATATTTTCAGCGAAAACATTCATAGTTTTTCGAAGGCCTTACAAAAAAATGTTGGAAGATGTATTATGAAAAGCATATTCACCAAGTGGTAGTTATTGCAATTATTAATAATATAAATAAATTTATTAACAATATTATTTATTTAATAGCTTGTGAGACAACACAGATCACTTCGAGGAATCACAGCTTCAAAAATCTGGGATGTCATATTTTCAGTCTTTGGTAAAAACTTCCTGGATATAATCAATATAAATGCAATTGCTATCAAAATTACGGTCTAGAAAAATTCGTAAAAAACCTGAGAGCACTTCAAAAATCTTCATGTCTGTCCTAGTGAGGAAAACCAAAGTGTGATAATACATATTCTCAAAAAAGTCTGGTCAGAAGGAAATGCCTTCAAGAAACAAGTTGCATTTGCTATCACAATATGCCAAATAATTTTAAATCCACATAATAAAAGTATTTTAATTAATGAAATGTTAATTAAAAGCAAAATAAAAAAAAATAAGTTAAGTTTTAAAAATCTTCAAAGTATTATAGAATTATTTGTTTACTAATAAAATATTTTAGGAAAAAATTAAAAAGAAAATCAAATTTACAAAAGGCAATATAAACAATGAAGATCAAGAAATGTATAAGCAGGAAGATATTGAATTTCAAAGTACTCTAGAGGAAATAGAAAAGGATGAAAACAATCCAGGATTGCAACCAGAAAATATAGAAATAGAAAGATCTACTTTAACAATAAGTGATATAAATATAATTGATTAATAAAAATATGTAAAAAAAATAATTTTCAATAAAAATAAATATTTTAATAATAATGTGAAATTATTTTATTACAATTTAAAACATTTAAAATTCTTTGAAGTTCTATATATAAATTACTACTCTGAGGACTTTTAATGATAATGAAGCACCTCTAGAGTTTTATGCCCAAAAATCTCCAGAAATCTTTGTCAAAAAAATTTCCTAATATATTATAATGGAGATGTACACTTCATATTGATTCTCATTTGTATACTTATAGAAGGTTTTGTGGTTTTGCTTCTTGTGAAAAAATCTTTATCATATAAAGTTATTAGGAGCATAGTGTGATCATTACCTATAATATCTTCCATAACTTGATTATTAAATCAGAGTAATAGATAACTTTTTAAACTATCAAAGAGTCAAACATAATCTATTATACTATTACTTGTTAAGTTTCTTCTTATTGGAGTTTTTTCTTTGCCTTCCTATATGACTTGTATATCTATAAAGTTCTATTTATTAAGAAAGTTGAATAGTGGAATTTCAAGTTACCATAATGATCTGAAGCTTGCTTTTGAGAAGAACTTTCTATTTTCTGATGGATTGTAAGCTGCATTAAAATCTCCCATTACTATTGTATGAAAGCCTTATTTGTGTTTATTTTTAATAAGGTTGATTATCTTATTCTGTACTATTTTGTATCTTAGTTTATCTAAAGAAATATAGATCTGTATAATACAAATCTTTTTTCTTTTCATAAGTATGTTGGTAACAATAATATATTCTTTTTTTTCTCTACTGATATAATCTTCTTTTCTAAATCTCTTCTAACTAAGAGACTGACTTTTGTCTCGAATGGTGTGTCTTCATTGATGTTATGAAAGTATTTGTAGTCTTTCTGATTATTAAAAGCCTATTGTATATTAGCTTTTGTCAATTTTGTTTCATATAATCCTAGTATGCTATTCCTTGTTTTAGTATCTTTTCAACTAGGTTTTGTTGCTTTGTTTTATCTATAATTTATCTAACATTGCATATATCTATTCTGATTACCTTTTTACTTATCTTGATCTCTTTTTTTATTTTTCTTATTAGTCTATATTTACTATCATTAAAAATTTTTTTCTATTCTTCTTGTAAAAATGTTATAATATTTATATTCCTCTCCTCTTCTATTTTGTTACTACTTTTTAAAATTCATTTGTTATCCATATTTGTGGTTTTTGATGAGGAAGCAATAGGCTGTTGCTTTTCTTAATTACTATTTAGAACTGATATGTCTTTAGGAGAAATTTGCTCCCTTATTACTAAGTCTTAATCTTTTGAAGCATGTTTGTTCCTCTAGAGTATCTATTCTAGCATGTAGTCTTTCTAGATTGACTAGAATATTAATTAAAGAATCTTTTGTACTTTCTATTTCTGGTTTTGTGTGAACTTCAGAAGATCTATTTTTATAGTTTCATTAATTTTTAATTAATTCTCTATTGTTTTTTATTGCTGGGTATTCCTCTCTAGTATTTCTTTTATTTCTTATTTTATTATTGTTTCACTACCTAAACTGTCTCAAATTTCCAAACCTATAATAACTTGCTGAATTAGAAATAGATTCTATTGATTCATTATCTGATTGTGAGTCAGGTATTGATTCGTTGTCTATTTCTATATTTCTGAATCTGAATCTTGTATTTTTATTTTCATTTTTAAAATTCTGTCTTTCTGTTTTGGATATATGTTTGATATCCCATGAGAGACAATGTCCCTATAAAAAATATATTGTTTATATGCCTTGTCTCTTTTTTTTTTGTTTTAAAGCAAACTACAGTAAAGTTATACTTCTTGAGTGTATAGGGATCTTTGAATATGTAGCATACCTTAACTTATATACTATTCAATTCTCTGGCTATTAGACTAGTGTAGGTTTTGTTGGTACCTATGAGTCTTGCTGAATTGTTATTTCTTTCAATTAATATTTAATTAATTTCATTATCACTAAATTCAAACTTGGAAAATATAACTCTTGATATTTCTATGCTGATTGAAGTCATTCAAATTTCTTTCAGATTTGATTAAGATATTTGTACCATTTGTTATATGCTTTCACTCATAATTTTGTATTTATCTCATAGATATGAATATTTTGAACTTTTCCATATCTTTTTAAATATGTTTTTATGAGGTTCTTGTTATTTTTGTGATCTACATCTACTAAACATACATGCTAGATGGTAGTGTCTTCTTTGATTTTAGATTCTTGAAAAACTTTTCTATCTAGATTTTTTTCTGTCTTTTGTTTCTTATGAATAGTCAAAGGTGATATATTTTAGATGGTGAAGTTGTTTTCCTTTTGATTAACTTTTTTGATGCATCTTATAATATCTTCTTCCTCTTGTACTCAAAAAACTAACTACTTATTTCCATTGATAAACTCTTTTCATAACAGATTTCTTTTTTCTTGTGGAAGTTTAAGAATATTGCTTAGATATGCCTTAGTTTTATTTTTTATTTCTTCTGAAATATTGACTGTCATTGCACCTAATCTATAAGTTCCTTTCTTTGTTATGAAATAAGGATTCATTGGTGATACTATATTTCTATTCCTAGTGGTATAGGAGCTATGTTCACTAATGAATTATATTTTTACTGTTTTTTGGAATTTTGGTGATTCTAGTTCTTTGATCTCCTGTGCATATATAATTGTTACTTCATTATCTATTGTTGATTTATTATTTATTTGTTCAATAATCTTCATAGATTATTGCTCTGATTTATGTTGACTTTCAGGATTCTTGATAATTTCCATAAGCTTTTCTTTAATGTAGAATTATATGAGATCTTCTTTAATCCCTTTGCCTTGTTGCCAAAGATATATGATATATTGAGTTAGAATCCATTTCTTATGAAAGATTGTTTATCTACTCCTACTATCTTAGCTATAATACTATCTAGAATAGTATATATTTCTAATAATGAGGCTACTGATTCACTAGATTATTATTTCATTGTTTTAGTAGTTGTTGTAAAGCCCATAAAATAGAGTATTCATTATGTTTTAATAAAAGATTGATTGATATATTTACTATATTCTCTTCTCTTTTGCTAACTATCTATAATATATATTGTGCTCTATTCATATTTGTTACTAGTTTAGATTTATTAATGAGTCATATAATTGCTTGTTTATTTTTGTTAGTTATTCTATTTTGAGGTCATGAATAAACCTTTCTAGGATTGTTGTTGTTTATATTTTTGATTAGGTAATACAGAAAAACCTTGTTATATTATTTTGATATATTTATTTGTTGATATTGAAGAATTTATCCAAATTTTACAAGTTGTTATTATGTTTGTGTGGCATATCAATCAACTTATTTGGATCGTAAGTTATATATGTATGTATATATTTTGTTTGTCATTTTTATATATATACTTATTTTGCTTATCCACTTTTTACATGATCATGTTTATTTAACAAGATGAAGGATAGATATGTTGTTTATGTGTATATGTATGTTTAGACTGTCTTGTTTAGGTGAGGTTTGATATCCTTCTGAGTGACTGAAGTAACTTGATTTATTGAGTAAACTTAGTTGCTTCCTGGGTTCCTTGCAATGTCAAGAAAGATATTAACCTGTACTGACCTGGATGTAAACTATATAAAGTTGATATTGGCTCCCTTTTTCTAACTGTGAATCAATTTATAAGTCTTTTTTCTTTCTCTTAAAAATTTTAAGAGAAAAAAATAAAAGAAAATTAATAAAACAATATATATCTCTTTCCTTGTTATTCTTAAAAGGCTTGTTATATGTATATTGCAAAAACTTGATAGCTAAATTTGAAAGATATTTTATTTTTCCTTGTGTGTTTAACCAGGTTTATTGTTTTCAAAAAATTGAAATTTTTAAGAAAAAAGAGAATCAGCATATATAGTTTTTTTTTATCCAAAAATTAGTTTTGTTATATAATTGTTATATAGATTTAAAAATTGTTGTTTTTTCTTGTATATTTAGACTGAATTACTTTTTTTAAAAAAATTTTTTGAAAAAAGGAGAATTAATAGAAAGAGTTTTTTTAATAATTGAAATTTATTTATTTATTTTAAATTATATATAAAATATATAAATCTATTATATTAATATTATTAAATATATATATTTTATCTTATTCATATTTTTTATTTTTAAAATATTATTTTAATTAAATTTATATAATGTTTTTAGATATTTTATTTCAAATTTTTAAAAATATTTTCAATAGTTTCTTTATCATATATTTTAATTTCTAAAATTTTAATTTTTTATTATATTGTGTATTATTTTATTTTAAATTTGGTTAAGAGATTATAATAATCATAAATAATATTAATTTTTTTATTTTTTAATATAATTGAATTAATTTTATATATATTTTAGATTATTATCATTTTGAAAAATTAATTTTTCTAAATTTAGTATATAATAAATTTATAAATACTATATAATAATTAATTTTATAAATTTTATATAGCTTATTATTAATATTTTTTTTAATTTTTACTAATATCATATATTAGATACAATTATATATTTCTAAATATTAATATAATATTTTTGATTTAATTATCAATATAATATGCCAATTTTTTGTATAATTTTAAGTTTATTTCAATAAAATTTATGTTTTTCAGGTTTAAATTTTTAAAAATTTATTTTATTTAATCAAGTTACTTTATTTCAACTTTTTATATTTCAATTTCAATACTTTTTGACAAAATCTAAGCAAATTTTATAATAGTTTTAGATAATAAAGATTTTTTATATTTTATATACTGTATATATAGTATATATAAATTATATCTTTTAAATATTTTACTAATATATTAGCATCCATTTTATTTTATTATAAATTTTTAGTAATTTTTATGTATTAATGACTATTTTACATTTATTCATCATTATTATTTAAACAATAGTTCATTTATGACAGATTAAGTTTTTGAGGGTGACTTAAATAGATTTATAATTTATATTTTGATTTTTTTTAAGTCTTAAAATTATAGAATGATATAATTTAGGACCAATTTTAACAGAAACTTGATAATAACCATATTCTTCTTCAAGTAGCATAATAATCTTTGCTATTTGTTCTATTGTTAATTTTTTTTCAATTTTTTAATATTGAAAATTTTTTTAAAAAGATTATTTTTATATTTGTTTAAAAATGACAAAAATAATGCACTAGTGATTTTTCATTAAATATTATTTTGATTAAAATCTATCATGTTAATTTACTTTAAAATTTAAGCATTAATTACTGTATATTAACTAATACACTATAAATATCATTAATTTGATCATAATCAGATTTTAAATATATACTGTATATACAAGTGCGTTCTTTATAACAGCCACTGTAATTACACACGATCATATTTTAACTATCAAAGTGTATAACTAATAATATAAATTATAATTTATTTTTGATGACTATAAGTTTATAATATATTTACTATTCTAAAGAATTCGTAAAATTGTTTTATGCCTTAAGTTTTGATTTTTAATTATGCATCTATAAGTTAATTTATATTGTATTTTGCTATTATTTTATTAATTTATGGTTCAAATTACTATTGAGTATAGTTTCAATATAGTCAGGATATAATGATTCGTTGAATAATATAAAGCAAATGTTAAACAATCTCTAATGCCACCAAAGTCAGAAGAAATAAAAAAAATTTTTAATTCAAAATCATAATTTATACAAAGATAAAAATTTAAAGTAAAAGCTTGTTGAAAGGGCTGTCTATACGTAAAAATATTTCTATTATCAAATCTCCAAATCAAGCATTTTACTATCTATATAAGGGATTAGCTCGCTTTTATAGAATGTTTCCTCATAAGCATGTGTAATTATTGTTTCATCTGATTTTGAGTCGGATAGAATATTTAAAACATTTTCATCATTTTGCCATTCTGTGAATATTTCATAAATTTTATCTGCAGATGGGCGATTTTCAGGATTTTTATCTCAACAACTTTTCATGAGATCAATATAACATTGTGGTGTATCGTCAACTATGGAAGGCTGTAAGTTATTAAACATTATTTTCTTCGTGAATGAGTCATCAAAAGGCATGACTCTTCCTGATGAAATTTTCCACATGATCATTCTAAATGAATAGATATCAGATGCAGTAATATATCCTTTCTCGTACAAAACTTCTAGAGCTATATACGTTAAAATTCCAGACTCCATTAGATGCAGTTTTCATATTACTCGATACTGAAAGACCTAGGTCTGAAATGTATTTACTATTTAGACTTCTTTATAGCATATTGCCGCTATGCAAATTTCGGTGAATGAAGTTTTGCGAATGAATTATTTGAAGATCTGAAGAAATGCAAAGTAATAAATTTATTTTTTCTTTCTATTCCAATTTTGAGATGTGATAAAGATTCTTGCGCAAAGATCCCTTAGATGCATAATTAATGACTAGAATGTAATCACCCGAAGCCTTGTCCCTTGATATCCCGTAGCATTGAATGAATAGAGGATTTTCACAGCCAATATCGCAATATGCCTTTAACTTTGAATAAAATGAATTATTTTAGATAGAAAATACGATGGCACAATGAACAAATTATTATAGCATATACCTCTTTTATGAATTCCTTGTGGTTATTCTCCGATCCGTGAAGCAGTTTGAGTGCAACATTAATCTGTTTCCCTCTATGTCTGGCAAAAAAGACAGTCGCAAAACCACCTTGTCCTTTCTCTTTAATATCATAAAATTCCTCATAAGGAATCCAAGATAA
>CAJVPT010005992.1:0-11509 GCA_910592055.1 Acaulospora colombiana
AAAAAACAATATTCTATTGCTTGATATATACAGTATATAAATACTAAAGAATACCAGAAAAAATATTAATTGTCTTAAAATCTTATTAGTTTATATGAAATCTGTCTCTTTCTAAAAATTATATTTTTATAGGAGATTGGAAAACTTTAATCATATGTATTAGTCATAAATATAAGGATTGAATAATATAAGAGATCTGAAATTGTTAATAACTAATGATTACCAAAGAATAGATTTCTAAGTTGGGTAATGAGAAATAATAAAGTTAAATAATCTTAATGGGATACTTGTAGAAATTAATATATTTGAAAAAGATTAAAGACCTCATTTGATTAAGGAAAGTCTCTATAAGGCCATATTTGAAGAGTAATTAAAAATAGTCACTAGAAAATTTAAGTTATTATTCTAATTCATTAATAGTTACTAAGATATTTACTTGAGACTATATAAAAATTAAAAATATTAATAAATAACCAGTCTTTGAGAACTAAACATAGCAAGTATATCATTTGTAATTTGAATATACTCTATATAAGACTGATAACTATAAATAAATCAATTTTAATATATAATAGCTTTCTGAAAAAATAGAAGTTTCTTAGTAGATTCTCAAAATATTAGGTGGTCCAGGAATAGCAAAACGGCTAATAAAAATGATATTTTTAATAGATAAAATTGAGTAAAATTTGAATTAATTAGAATAGTATAAGCTAAAAGTTATAAGAATTGTTTTTATAAAACAATCTATATATTATATTTTATAATTTGATTAATAAAAATCTAGCCAATATAACCAATTAAAAAAAAAAAGTTTCTGATCTAATATATTATAAATATTTTCAGACCTCTTTATCTTGATAAACTTTATAACCTTTACTCTTCTAGCTTAGGATATTTCAATTTGATATTTCATTTAAATAAAAATTAATTAACAAAAATTAATCTAATATTATAGATAGTGATATAAAGATAAAGTATCACTTTTGAGATTTGAGTAAAGAATATTTAAAAATATTATAGGATATAACAAATTTTATTAAATATACTGTATATAAAAAAGAACTAGTATAGTAAAATATTAAAATTTATAAGTACAATATAAACCAACTTAATTATACTATTAATTGTCTTTAAATTAATTAAAATCATTGTCAACAGTTTGTTACTATCAATTATTTCAAAAAATGATAAATTGTTAAAGTTGAACTGAAAAAGGAAAAAAACAAAAAACAATTCAAAGCCCTTCAAAAGATTCTTTTTCATTTTACAACCTCTTTTTAAAAGGGGTCTTGTCTAATTGGAATATTCTTCTTTGCTTCATTTGGACCTCAGAAGAAGTCTTCTTTATCACCACCTGCAGCATTGGATGAGTCTTTATTTAAGTATGCATCAGATTAAAATAGTCCAAGAGAACCTAAAAGACCTCAGCTTCCACCTTAGTGAGCCTTTTTACTACTTGAGGAACTTAGAGAAAAGATGGAATTTTTTTGTGCAGATTTACTCTATCTTTTGGTATTATAACTATTTCCTGGAATTGAATATATACAATTGAAGGGGAACTTCTTCTAGAACTTTCTTTTTTATATTATCCATGATGTAATAGAAACACATAAGTATAACCAATAAGAACTTTTTTACTTTTCTTGAAACCAATATGTTTCATGTTAGCCAATCACCTTTGGTAAGGATTTGTGCTATCCAAAATTCAGGATCAAACTGAGGTAAGCAAAATTCTTTAAAAAACCATGAAAGTGATAGTTCTAAGAGGCCCAACAGTAACTGGAATAGGAAAAATAAGCCCTTCTGTCATCAAAAACTTCTATATATCTCTCACTTCAAAG
Organism: Acaulospora colombiana; assembly: GCA_910592055.1. Lineage (NCBI taxonomy): Eukaryota > Fungi > Glomeromycota > Glomeromycetes > Diversisporales > Acaulosporaceae > Acaulospora > Acaulospora colombiana. Next base: position 1,842 of record CAJVPT010005992.1, read on the forward strand.
GTGGAGAAGACTTTTATATACTTTACTATTGATTCTTTTTCCTTTGAAAACTTTTTTGCTATTGATATCAAAGGTGTTACTTGATTTGTTCTTGATTATCAGAAGTCAAGTTTTTGATCAAAGAGAATTGTAAACAAGTAAGGGAATAGAGATGACTCTTGAAGTCACTTTTTAAGGTGTTTTAAGAAAAGTATTAAAGACTTTTTTAGCAAAAAAGCAAAAAACTTCATGCAAACATCTTTTTTTGTGTGTAATTAACGGATTAGTAGAAAGAGTTATTTAACTATTTAATTTTAATTAAAATTATTTATTCAAGAAATAGTATTAGATCTAATTAGAATATTTTTTGTTTAAAATACACACAACTTTGCTTATTTTATTAATTATATGCATTACATATACTTTTGTTTACAAAGCAATTTTTACAAACTGTTTCTATATATAACAAAACAATAAATTCAATTAATACTATACCCATTATAGTATGTTATTCTCTAAGGGAGGTACTAATATATTTAGACTCCATTAGTATATATTGTGAAAATGTTGTATATTATTGTCAACCCTTAAATAATACTTTCCATTGTTTTTATAGTAATCTTTAAAGATTGCATGGATAGTGAATCCTGGAAACTGCATTTCTTTCTGTTTCTTTTTTTTTCTTTTTGTCTTTATTTGTAATATTTTGTGCTATTTTTCAAAGTTATAAGTGACTACATCTATTGATTTATTTATTATAAGTAATAAAATATATATTATTTGTATAGCTTCAAATGGTTTCAAGTACTTCCTGAAGCTATAAATCTGCTAGTTACTTCTATAAATTTTTTGCTGATGGCTCCACTTAAGAAAAGATTCCATGGATTTGTTTTCTAGATATGTTTGATAACTTCTGCTTTTGCTATATGTGTAAAGATGGGTTCCTAAAGGAGGAGGCAGGGACATAAGTCAAATGTTCTTCACTAGAAAACATTAAAATTTTTAATTTAATAACTATAAAAAAACTACTCACAATTGTTCTTCATTATCTAAATCATTGATTTATAGCATTTCCTGATTTTTGTGCCTATTAAAGAGAAGAGCCATAAATTTTGTCCCTCAAAAAAGGACATAAGTGATCTGTGAAATTTTATATACTAAATACTTTAGGGACCCATTATTATATATGTGAACTTTTTTTTTCTGTTCTTGCTGTTATTTAATAGAGTATTGTTGATACAATTATGTTATTGATTTTATTCTATAATATGGATACCAAAATATATGAATATTGTCTTCTATTGCTATACAGATAAAACATTGAACCAATATGTATACTTATAGTTTTCTTTTATATAGTTTGTGTATCATAAGGAGTTTCAAGTTCCAGAGCTTGATTGCAAATCTTCTTTGATATAATCAAATGTATCAATATATAAGGCAGAGAGTTATAAAGGGTACAAGAATTCTGTAGATTATTTTTAATCTATGTTCTTTCTCTGTAAAGGCTGGATAGTACTATTTTTCTAAAGTTTGCTCTATTTACTGTATATATTAATTCTGCTTGTTATATCTCTTTCAGTACTTTTCAGATATTGTTAAATATTTCTTTTATCTTATTTAAAAGAAAAAAATTGTTGTATGTTTGAGAATGGATATAGTAAGGATACCATGTTTTTGAGGACAGATTTTACTACTTTGCCAATTAAGTTGAGAACTAAAGTGCTATATTGTTTCTTGTTTATTTTTTTCTAGTAAACTATTAATTATATTGCTTAAAGGACAGAATATAGGTTTTGTATGAGTTTGTATTCAAAGATGTTTTTAGTTTTTTGAATTATTGCATTTGTTTTTTCTTGATTAGATTGGATAAGTTTGTATAGATTACTATAGTGCTTCTATGCAAAATGCAACCTAGTACAATGATAGTTATAAGTATTTCTGTCCAGAAGATAAATGCTTGTTCATTAAGTTTCATGTCTATAGTTGTAAAAGTTTTCCCAAAATGGTTTGCTATGTAAAAACTAATTTCTATGATTGTGGATTAAGTGAAATTAAAAACTCTATCATTTATTATATGGAAGCTTCTTTTTTCTTCAAGTTTGTTATATATACTGTATCTTTAATTCTTTGCTTGATTAAGTTAGTAAATTTGATTAGTTTTTGTATATGTCAGATATTGATTTTTATTGAGTTTAAGTTATTATTGAGTTCTTTTATCTATTTATTGATGCTATTGAGTGATACCTGTATTCTCAATTTTCTTTCTTTATTGTTATCTTGAGTTGACTTTGATGTTAATGTGATTAATACAGCTGTGATCTTATATTATGAGACTCTGAAACAATATATGCCTAATCTGTTATCAATGTTCTCATTGAGATCACAGTTAGGACATTTGTTAACTGGAGATCTGTTAATTATAGTATAATGATAGAGTTTGTTAGTATTGTTATAGGTACTGATATATTTGTCTAGGATAGTAGTGTTTTTGATTTTTGTAATATATCAGAATAATTCAGAATCTGGGTTGTCATTTGATTTCTACATATGAATTTGATCTGTGTCTTTAGGTTGATGGTATTAAACTTATAATAGTTGTTGATAAATTGTTGAGTGATTATTTTAAGTTACTGGAATTAAGATAGTTCTTTTCTTTATTTGTTTTATTGTATAATGCTTTCATTTGATACTATTCAAGAGCTTTGATACAGTAGATGTTAAGTAATTGTTCAATTCAGATTATATTATGTGATATGAGACCTTTTTATTTTGTTATAGAATGAAAGTCCTATAATATCTTTAATGAATGTTAACCTATGTATATAAATATTTGTTTCAGTATATCAATATATTGTTATATTTTATGATTGTACCTCTTTGAAAAGATCCTATAAAAATTTGACTTTGTAAAATAGACTTTTGAATACTATTGAATATGTTCAGTTTTTATTATGCAATATATTAAAGTTATTGTATATGTAATTTTATTATTTGACTAGTTATATTTGTGCTAACACAAAGTTCTTGTATATTACTGCAGTGTTTTTGTGATTGGTGGGTACATGTTTCTATAATGTTGTATAGGATATGAGGTATAGTATTATTTTAGGGGTAGAAGTCATTAGCCGAATTTTTCTTCTAAAGCTAGTTTTGATTTTCCTATTGATCCAGTTAGTTTTATATTCTAAGAGAATAAGGTTCATTAACAGATATTTGATAAATAGAAAGAAAATGTAATTGATAATATATGCATATATTTTATTAATAATATTTTTCCAGACTATAACTTTGCTAATAATACATGCTTTCTTCTTGATTAGCTTATATTGAAAATTTTTTTTTTATTTTATTTATGCCAGACTCCAAGTACTTTAATAACTTATATTTTTAATGATAGAGTGATAACTTAATTCTAAAAAACTAGATTATCTTGTGATGCATTTAGTATAATTAATTCAGATTTGACTGGATTGGTTGTAATTCCATTAAGGTGATGAAATAAAAAACATACTATTGTAATTTCTTCAAATTGTTCTCTATTTTGAGTAATTATTATGATATTATCCATCTAAATTATAATTGAGATATTGATTTTGGTTAGACTACTATTGTCTAACTTGAGTTTGTGACTTTTCATTTGATATCTTTTCATCTTGCTTATTGTAGTAATTAGGGGGTCATAGTATATGTGCCATAGCAGAAGTAATATTATATTTCCTTAATTGATGTTCTCTTCTACTTTGTATAGATTAGTAAGTCTGAAATAGGTTATTACTTTGTTTGATCCATGACTCTTTCTGCTGATCAATTTTATCAATAATTCCAAAGCAATGTTTGTCAGAAGTTTTATACTTCTGTACTAATAAAGTTGTTACACTATAATTAAATACACTTTGTAAACACATTACAAAGCATCTCCTATTCAATTTCATCTTTTCTTTGTTCCTCTGGTTGACTTGAATATCAGTTTTAAGTCAAAAGTGAATGAGGTAGAACCTGTATTCTTAATGGTAAGAAAGGATACTTAGGAAGAAGACTTCCCTTCAAGACTCTATAATAGGGTAGGCAGATTTACAAGAAGAGTATTTGCCAAAGGCTATATCATGCACAGTGGTCTTGTCCTCTAGAAAATTCACTAGACCCCAAGCTTCCTGAAGCATGCAAACAAATTTTCAGTTTTTGGGGGGAATTTTGCCTACCCCCCTCTGATCCTGAATTTTTGGTTATATCAAATCTGCTGGAATTTCATTGGCTAGAGATTTGGAGTTGGATAATGCCATCAGTAACAAAAGATAAACAAGATATATATGTGTTTCACGTATTCTTTTTTGTATTACCACCCTTGCAGATAGGTGTTGTTTTCACTGTGGTCATCAACTTAATCCAGTATAAGTACTTTAAGGATTGTATATACTTAGGCCTATCTGTTGAAACTGTATCCTCCAACAAAATTTAGAAAAGAAAGAGTCCATCCAACTATAGTAAAGGTTACAAGATACTTCAATCGTTTTTAATATTGAAGTCACCTATTCTTGGTAGTCAAGTAGGTTCTAGTAGCTCTTATAGATAGGTAAATATCTGTTTAATTTTTATAAAAAACAAACAAGATGGACAGGGGGTTTTTCCCAGCCAGCAGGTTTTTTATTCCTGATTCATAGTTTGTGGAAGAATCACAAACTGAAGACCAATATCAAGACTTTCAATATGACTCCCCCTCAGGTATGGCCACTTCAGCCATCAGTGGTACCTATCAATCTTACTTCTAGTGAAAGTACTTGTTGAAAACTATCACCAGATTGGAAGATTTCCTAAAGACTTAGCCTAACTTTGGAAAAGTTGCACCTTTTTGAATAAGCAGCATATACTTGAAGCTGGTATTATCTTTAGGATTAGATCATCAACCCCCTCATAGGTTTTAAGGCACCCTCCTAACCATAGGTCCTACCTGATCTTTGAATGTGTAGTCCTCTAGGTAGACTTCCAGATAGGATAGTATCAATAAAGCTGATCTCTGAAACCATTCCCCTTCCATTTAAAAGAAGAAGAAGATGTAAAAGAAGTCCTCCTCTCCCCCTTTTAAAGATTAAGAAACACAGTATTCCAGTGGATAATCTATAGGTGTTGACTTCTTCTTGATATTAGCCTCAGTAGATGGTCGGTAGTAGAGAAAATTTAGGTTCTCGCCTGGCAGTGCCTTGATGTTTTTATTTTTATTCTTGTACTAGTTTAAGAGTAATTTTAGATTAGTTTCCCTAGGTTTGGAGCAGCAACATGCATTTCGGTAAACTGATAGGTTTTAGGAAGTTTAATAGTATTTTTAATAGTTGTAATAATTTCAATATTTTTTGAATTATTCTATTATCGTTAATAAATATAGCTGAGCTGGCAATTAAAAAAAAAAAAAAATTACTTTGTTTGATCTGTTTTTGAACTATTCTAAGATAATGTTAATAAGCTTGTTCAGAATTTTGATGCAATATAGTATTGCTATGAGTTTGTGTATATTGACCAAATTATAAGCTTTGCTCATATCTTTAAATAATATATAGCATGGTTTGTTTTTTTCTCTTGCATCTTTTAGGATCTGTTTATAATTATTATTGGTTCATATATACTGTTTTCTAGTAAAGCTGCCCAATTTTTTTAAAAGAGAATGGGATTGAAATTAAAAACTTTTGTCAATTTGTTATTGATTATTTTTGTGAATATTCTTTTAATGAATTTGAGAAGTATGATTGGTCTCATAATATTAATATTGTTATAGTTTTTATTTACTTTAAAATAATGTTGTACATATAATAATTTAGATATAATAAATATATTGTATTCTATATATACTAACTAGTTCATTAAGGAAAACTACATGACATTTTCTTAATTTTTTCTAAAACAATTTTATAGAGTAATCTAGTTATCAGACTGTTGTATTTGCTTTAGCCTGTCCCTAAATTTGAGACTTTGATATGGTTCATAGATTTCTCCTTTAATCAAAGTCTCCTGATAATAAGTCTTACTATATTTTGATTATATTTTTATATATTTCGTTAGTATAATGTTTATTCTTTTGGAAACTTCAATTTTCTTAACTTGTGACAACTTCTTATAGTTAATAAGATTGTTAAAGTACTAGTATCAATCCAGTTTTTATTCTAGTTGATCATAAGATCAGCTCCATTCCTTTCCACCTTATCAAGATATTGATAAGATATGGATTATCTCACAATATCTTGATCTGGTAAAGATCAGCTATAAGTGATACTATATAGTGGCAGATTTTTTTATTTCAGTTATTCAGTAAGATAATAGAACTATGCTCAATGATATTTTATTGTTATCCAATAAAGTATTAAATTTCATTGTAATGTAATATTTTTAACTTGATCCCATATGATATTGAACTTTGAACCTTATGATTATGATCTGAAAGCATTACCACTATGCTATAGATCTACAGGAGATTTAATTAAAATAAATTAGAATAGATTTTTCTTTTAAATCTATAATTAGGTTAGCATAGTGTATTTATTAATCTTTAAGAAAACCAATAAAGATATATTGGATAATTATATCATGGTTAAACTAAATCTTATGCTGACTCACTTGTTTTTTTTTTTAAACACACTAGCTCATTCCTGCGTCAGCATCAAGACCTTTATTAATTATTAAGATAGATCCTAGGAACAACTGGAATGAGTAATTACCCATACTGTCTAAGGATTTACAGATCAATAAATAGTACAAGAGGTATCTATTTATATCTCACCCAACCAGGATAGGGAAACTATGTGACCATCTGATGTAAGATTTTTTCTTAATTCTTAACAAAGTCAGAGGAACTGAAGGTGTTTTAACCTACTAATTTAATGGGGTACCATCCAGTTTAAACTTATATTTATTAAACCTCATCCAACTAAAGTGACACTTCCTAGAACCATAGTCCACCAGATGACTTATTGCTATTCCTGTGTAGGGAGGCTAACGTGTCAAGAACTTGTCTAAGATGCCTAGCACCACCAGTGTTGGAGGTCTTTTATATAGAATTTTTATGACTCCTGTTAACACATAGATTTTTTTTAGGGGCCTGTCTTGTTTTGTTATCACCTATCCTTTTATAGCAACCCATCTTTATCTTTTTGGGAAACCTGTCTTGTATTTTTTCTTAACCACTGAAATGCCTTACTATCCAACTTTGCCACTCATATAGGGGATCGGCCTTGATTAAGTTGTCATAACACTTAGTCTTGCCTTGTTTTGGAACCTATTTTGATAGTCAGCTTGTATACTGGGCTGATTTTCTGTCTTGTTATGAGCATGATAAGTGGTTGACTCCTTGTTATAGCCATGCTGAAGTACCAGATCATCACCATAGGATAGATGAGATCTTTGTGTCACTAATAGCTGAATTTTTACTTGGCTCTTGTGTGGTATTGAATTTTGGATCTTGTGATTGTGACCTGAAAATACTACCACTGTACTATAGACCCACAGGTCGCTGACTTACTTGTTAATAGCTTTCAATTCTCAAATAAACTTAAGCCTTCAAGTGTGATATTGGTGATAATATTTTACTTCAGAATAAGTTTTGAATAAAGATCTTTCTACCTTATCTATTATTACCAGCAGATTGTTGCTACCTATTATTCTTCAAAAAATTAATTTTGAGAAACTATAATAGGGAAAAAGAAAAAGAAAATAAAGGAAAATATCTAAAAATGTACAAATGTGTATATATGAAGAGAAAAAAAATAAAATTAAAAATAAAAGTGTTCTATATCTTTTAAAGAACCTTTATTAGAAATCTCCTTTTATTAGAAATCACCTCTTCTAAAATATTCTTCTTCTTATTGACTATCTGAGAAACTTATCTATTCATGGCCTTAATTATTTTCTTACAACTATTTGAGGTACTTATCACCTACTTAGATTTAGTATCTTGTTCATTATTTCCTTTCTTTTAATATTGATTTTGTATCCATCTATACAAACCTTACAGCTTATAGTGATTCCAAGTTCTTATATGACCTATTAGTCATATTATATACTATAACTACTGATATTTTTCAGCAGCTATGTTTAGTTAAAGAAATTTTATTAATGAGTATCTTCTATTATTCAAAAGTTAAATCCCTTAATAGCCTTTTTGCCTTGCAATGGTGAAAGGATCTTGTAAAGTAATAGAAATCCTTATTGATTATAATATTATTACACAATATCTAGGAAAATATATTCTCAATTTTAAAGAAGAATAGTGGCTTATAGTCTTCTACTTTTCAGACTTATTGCCTGATCAGATTAAGATAATAGTCTTTTTTATGTATTTTTCCTGATTAGGATAATAAGAAATTGAAGATCTCAGCTTGAACAAATAACCATCTTTTCATCATCTAGAAAATTTGGTATCCATTTTAATGGTCTCATAATTTTTTTGCTTCAGTTATACTTTATTTGAAGGAGTGGAGGATTTCTTATCAATTAATTTTCTTTTTTTTTACCAATAATATTATTAAAACATATGAGATAACCAGTAGATACTTGTTTACATTTAGCTACTAATATGTTTCATGTCCATCAATCATATTTTACAATAGATTGTATCACTTAAAATTCAAGGTCAAACTGAGATAGACAAAATTCTTCAAAAAACCAAAAAAAAATTTAGATAACTAAGAAAAAAGATATAATAAATAGACATCTTTAAATATGATTTGATATTTATTACCTCTCACTCTATAAATATATTTTAATATAACAGGTTTTAAGTATTACACTATTAGTTTATCTTTCTTATAGAACTTTCTTGCCATTGGTAGAGAAGATATTTCTTGACTTTATATTTGAAAATGAATATAAATAAGAGAGAGAATTTGAAAGTATCTCTTGAAATAAAACTTTAAGTTAGTTTAAAAATAGTGTTAAAACTTTATTAGCAAATAAATAAAAAATTTCTTGTAAACATCTTTTTTGTATATGAGTAGAGGATTAGCAAAAAGAGTTTTATTAAATTATAATAGATTATTATCAATTTATACATATATAAAAATATATAATTTATATAAAATAATTTTTTTTTAACTTTTAACTTATTTCTATATTAGCTTTAAATAGTATTTTAATAAAAATAGCTTTTAGAAATAATTATAATAAATAATTATTATATTGTTTAAGGATTACAGATAAATAAATAATATAATAATTATTTATTTATATCTTATCCAACTGAATAAGATATTTATTTATATTTCACTCAATTAGAATAGAGTATCTTTTATATTATATCCAACTAATATAAAATAACTATACAACAATCTAATATAAAATTATTTCTTTAGTCTTAACAAAATTAAAAAATCTGAAAGCTCTATTTTTAATTTAATATAAGTGAGCTACCCAATATTTTAAACTTTATTTTTTCAAAGTTTACATTTTCTAGAAATGTGATTTACTAGATAACTTATTGTTTTTTTTTTTTAACCCGCAGTCAGGTCAGTAATGGTATATCTTTATTGTATATATGCTAGGTATTTACAAATTGTTGAGACTTTCACATACTGACTCACTTATCATCGAAAAGCTATTTCTCTAAATGCAACCTAGGAAATGATATTTTGTTCCTTTACTAATTTGGATAATTCCTCTAATTAATAAAATCATTGCCTACAGGTCATTACTATAGATCATTCTAAGTT
>CAJVPT010005993.1:0-11508 GCA_910592055.1 Acaulospora colombiana
TCTTCCCTTGTGAAAGGTTGTTACGTCAACTCCTAATATCTTAGCTATAATACTATCTAAAATAGTATAGGTTTCTGATGATGATACTATTGATCCATTGAGTTCACGGCTTCTTAGATGTAGTAGTTGTTGTGAGGCCCATAGAGTAGAGTGTTCGTTATGTTTTCTTGAGAGATTAACTAGAGTATTTACTATATCCTCTTCTCTTTTATTGACTATTTGTAATATACGTTATACTCTATTCATGTTTACTGGCTCAAATTTACAAGGGTATGTCTTTATTAAGATATTAAAAATATATATAATGTTTATAGACTTTTATAAAATAACTAACTTGTCATTATATATTATTAGTTTAAGAATTATATTATTTAAAAAATATAAGAAGTCCACTAAGCTAGTTTAGATTAAACAAAACTAAGTTTAAACTAAATACTCTAAGTCAGATTTAAAAGACAATATTATATACTCCTAGTAACTTGACATAGAGTTTTTAAATTAATCAAGATTATTGTCAACAGTTTGTCATTATTTATTATCCTGAAAAATGATAAATTATTAAAGTTGACATTGAAAAAAAGGAAAAAGGGAAATACAATTCAAACTTCTTCAAAAGGTTCTTGCTCTATTTCATAGTTTCCTCTTGAAAGAATTTATCTAATTCTATGGTTTTTATTTACTTTGAAATAATATTATATATATAATAATTTATATATAATAAATATATTATACTATATATACTAATTAACTCATTAAGGAGATCCTTAAAAATTTCCTTTTTAGGCAATTTATTCAAGAAAAGAGAAATATCTATAATTCAAGACACATATTCTTGTAACATCAACATACAACAGTCATCTTAGTATAAACAACATTTCATGTATAGTTTTAGAGTAGTAGATTGTTGAAAAATATATACATGCAATAACAACTTTGATTTTTTCTCTTTTTTTAAAAAAAAGAAAAGAAATCAATATAAATTGATTCACAGTTAGAAAAGAGGAACCAATATCAACTACACAGTGCTTGCAATCAAGCCAGTACAGGTTAACATCTTTCTTGACACTACAAAGAATCTTAAAAAAATAGGTTTATTTGATAAATCAAGCAAACCTTAAATCCTTCAAGACCCAGAAGAATATCAAAGCTCTCTAAGATCTAAATAGCCTAATATATATACCCTCCCTACAAACATCAAAACACCTAGTCAAAGTAATGCAAACATATACACATGTATAGACCTGTTGTCAAAATATGTTTGACAAAGATCTATTACAATAATAAAACAAGAGCGAATAAAATTTGACAAGATCTTTAATCACATCATCATTACAGGATATGATTGATATAAACAAAACAGTAGAGATCTGCAACACAATATTATAAACAAGTATAAACAAGTAAACAACACTAGATAAAAAAGAGATAAAAAATACATGTCTGATTAAAACAAAATCAAGACACAAATTAAAATAGAAAATTACTAAAACAAGAAGTAAACCATGTAAAAGATTTTTCTGCTTTATGTAACTTTAAGCAACACTACATAATTTATTTCCTATTAGCTATCCTTTATATACACAATGAATAAGATAAAGAAGGTTCTATAAATAATAGATAAAAGAAAAAAGGATATTATTAATATTCTAATTCAACTTGCAAGAAGCATAACGAACATAATGAACTATGGACTATACAATAAATAGTCAGATAGGAGCAAGTTATCATTTAAGTGGAAGAAAAAGTATTAGTCCCAGAAATCTGTACAATACTTGATAGTATTATTGTGAGTATCTTAAAAGTAGACAAGATGACATTTCATAAAGAATAAAACTTAATACAATATATAATCTATCTCTGACAGCTTGAGAAAGGAAAAGAAGAGGATCTGCTTCAGCTGTACATTGAAAATAAACTTCTTGAATAATCAAAAAAGAAAAAGATGTATTAAAAACATAAAAATCCTTTTCATGGAGATTATTATCCAGATAAAAAATAATCTAACAGTAGACAATAAGATCACAATATCCAATGTTCAAGAACAAGAAGAAATAAAAAAGAAAATGGAATTTAAAATGCTAAAAGAAAAGATCAAAGATCAAAATATAAGTGAATGTAGCTTATACAGTACAAGAAATAGAGCTGCAAATCTTACTCCAAATCCATATTACATAAGTAAAAAAAGAGTATATTGATTAGAAGCCATGACAGCAAACATTCCAGAAAGTTCAGAAAAAAAATCTAGAGCCTATCTGTGCAATGCCTTAAAACTATCTCAGAATAAATAAAACCTTCTTTATAAAAGTTTTATTAATGACAATGAATAGCTGATTCTTCACTTTAAAGAAAAAAAAGATCTCCTTAAATGTTTAGAAGAGATAAATAGAAAGGAAGAAGCCTTCAGTCTTCAAACAATTAGAATCGGAAAAAGAAGAACACATGGATCAATCAGCTATAAACAAGATAAAAAAAAAAATATTTTGGATCTACAATTCAGAAGAAAGTAAAGACATATGGTATATAAATCTAGTAGATGTGGATCATAAACTCTCCAGAAGTTATATAAAAGAACACCTAAAAAGATATGGGGATATTAAAAACATTGATATCTATAAGATAAAAATAAAGATCAGAGTAAAGGCCTATCTCAAGTAGCATAAATACTTCAAAATCAATCTTGAAGAAATATGAATGACATTACTTGGAATAAAAACAATAAAAACAATCTTTACTAAAGAAGAACTAACTAATAAAGAAATAAATAAGGTTTTAATCGAACAAAATAAACACTCAACCAAGCTCTTAGGTACAGATAGAATACTCTCAAGTTTAGTAACAAGGGCACTTAATAGTATAGAAGCTAAGGCCTATTATATATCAAGAAACCTTCATACATTAAAAAAACAAAACTTTGCAGTAGTATGCTTTGCAACAAAAAAAGCGTTAATAAGAGCTTGCAAGTAGTATATTTTCTTGCAAGAACTAAAACTATTCTAGAGTATAAAAGTCATAAAAGAAACTATAAAAGGTCTTAAATCTAGAGTTAAAAATTAAGAGGAAGGCTAGAGCATAGAACAGTAGAAATGGATACTGAATCCATATTAGATTTACTATTAGACAGTAAATTGATAAGCTCTAATATAACTATTGAATATAAGTGGCCAACTAATCAAAGAAAAAGATATTAAGGTCAGAATAATAATATTCAACAAAAATACTATAGAACCCTAGGCTACCTAGCAATAGGAAGTAATAGAATACCATTGGAAAACTCTAGAAGTCCATCAGAAAAACAAAATAAAAGACAGTATAATAAACCAGAGCTTGAGAATAAACAAGACCCACTAAAGCTCATATTGACAAATCTGGAAAAATTGAATGGAAGAATTGTCAAGCTTGAAGACAAATCAAGATTCAGTTGACAAAGAAGAGGAGAACTAGGATGGGCAGACCACTCCTAAAATGTCACACCAGTTGATCAAGATAAATATGAGAAAAAAGAGTCTGGTTCTCCCTCAATGAAGATTTATAACAAAGGCAAAATATGAATCATAGATTCAAATAAAGCTGTAGGACAAGGTGGTAACCTAAACATAGATAAATTCCTACAGAATGAGTATATTATCTTTTTGAGAAGCCAAAACATAGATGAGCAAATAAAGAATACAAAAGGAATAAAAGAAGATGTCAAGAAAGGAGTAGTAAAAATAGACATACACAACATTAGAGGTGTAACAGACAAGACAAATCAACAAAGTCTTATTGAAGAGATATAGGATCAAGGAATAGGCATAATAGAAATATACGAAACTAAGCTGACACAAACCAATGCAAAATAGGCTTTTGGAAATCAAAAAATCTATAAGTATTTTTATAGTATTAATAAAGACATACCATTTGAAGCAGGAGTCAGCCTCCTAATCAGAAAAGATTTGAAAAAGAAATAGCATTGATAGAAGAGGAGAAAGGTTATATAATAGCAGCTAACTTTCTCATGAAAAAGAAAAAAATCTATATTATATAGATTTATATTCCTTTAGACAAATAATGATGCAAAAAAGTACAGGAGAAGTTAATCAGTCTTATAAAAAAAAAGCAGAGACAAAGCTTTTACATTATAGTGATAGGTGATTTCAATGCTGCCTATAATCTATCAGATGATAGAACAACATCCTCCAAGGCCAAGTTCGGATCTTTTTGGCATCTTGAAATTCCATTATTCAACTTTTGAATGAATGGAGCTTTATAGATATCCAAGCAGTATGGAAAGGCAAAAATAAAATCCCAACATAGTGGGATGCTACAAGCAGTAGTAGAATTGATTATATTTGAATATCATAAGGCCTAAGAAGATATTCGTTATTGCACTTTGATAATTAAAAAATACAAGAAGTTACAGGGAGTGATCATACTATACTTATAATTACTCTTTATGATGAAGACCTCTTTACAAGAAGTCCAACTACCAAACAAAAAACACAAAACAAAAGAAGAATTGACATAAAAGGATCTTCATCAGAACAGTGACAAGCCTATTGAAAAAACTTGGATTATAAGTTCAAGATGAAACTAGAATCTCTTCTCCTAGAAGAACCTGAAGTAAATAAAAAAGAAAAACTTACAGACAAGATTTGAAAAGTCTTTAAAGAACAGATATGTAAAACAACTTTTAACAAGCTTGAAACTAAAAAGATCACATCATATAAAGAAAGAAATGATAGATACAGCCCTGAATTTGTTAAATATAGAAAAGTCTTGCAATTAAAAGAACTTCTCAAAAAAGCAAAAACCTCAAAAAAAATAGAAAAGCTATAAAATCTTTGCAAGGCAATAGAGAAACATAATGCAATTTACAATCCATATTATCAGATTGAAAATTATTGTATGCAATATACTGTAACATCTCCAATATGCCCTGGATATTATTAAAAAAGGATATTCAATATGCAATAGAAGGTTTAAAGTTTATTAGTCAAAGACTTGAAGCCAAAAAGACAAGAGATACTATTAAAATTGCATTAGAACAAAAATATGATAATCTAAAAAACAATCAAAGAAGAATAGTAAGCTCCTTAACCAATAAAGAAAGGAGTAAGATTATATTAGACAGGGTCAAAATCAGACAAGATGATATTAAATACATAACAGAAAAACATAAAATTGAAAAAGAAATAAAATAATATTACCTAGAAGCCTTCAAAAAAAGAAAAGTCAATTTTGACAACTTGACAGAAGATTGAAAAGAGAAGTATAATCTCAGGAACTATATTTAAGAGAGCTGATATAAAAACCTTCTCGAATCAATCTCACAAAAAGAATTATGTGAAATACTTAAGATACTTTCCAATAACAAGACCCCAAGCAAATTTCAGATTAGCTATAAGATGTTAAAGATATTAAGCCAGGATGAAAAAGAATATC
Source organism: Acaulospora colombiana (assembly GCA_910592055.1). Taxonomy (NCBI): domain Eukaryota; kingdom Fungi; phylum Glomeromycota; class Glomeromycetes; order Diversisporales; family Acaulosporaceae; genus Acaulospora; species Acaulospora colombiana. Next base: position 5,422 of record CAJVPT010005993.1, read on the forward strand.
TGAGAAAAATACTCAACAACTTTTTGAAATAGGAAGTTATTTTTATATCTTGAAGACAAAGTTATATATATTACATAGCCAAGCCAAAGTTTTGGGAGTGTGAACTTTTAAATATGAGACCTATTGTATTATTGGAGGTCACTAGAAAATGTTTCATCAAAGTTTTGATCAATAGAATAGAAAATATTTGTAAGATTAATAATATTTTTAGAAGACCCAACAATACAAGGTTACTAGGAAAAAGTATGGATAAATCAATTCAAATTCTGAATAACATCTGTGAAGATGCAAAAGAGAACAAAAAAGAACTATGAATATTGTTTTAAGACATAGTCAAAGCTTATGATACTATTAGTCTGAATATGCTAGTAAAAGTGATGAAAAGAATCAAGATCTGAAAGATTTTATCAAGATTACAATAAATCTTTTCAAAAACAGGGAATTCAAGGTCATATTTGAAAATGATTTTATCAATCCTAAAAAAGCAGGTGATGGAATTGATCAAAGAGAGACCATTTCACTATTAATGTGAAAAATCTTCTATAATCCTTTACTGTGCAAAATTCAAAATAACACAAATAAAGGATATAAAATCTCAGTTACTTGGAATCCAGACTTCAACAGTCATAAGATTGAAAAGTTAGAATTAAGACATGTTGCAATAGCCTTTATAGATAATACAATATGAATAGCAAGATCCAAAGAAGATATAGAAAAGATCTTGGAAATAGCAAGAATCTTTTATAGGACCAATGACTCTCAGATCAATAGTAATAAATCAGTTCTAATTACTATTAACAATTCTAACTGTTACCAGAAGAAATCTAGGTGGACATTAAAAAAGAAATAGTCAAAGAGCTTAATAGAATAGATCAAGTAAGATTTTTAGGAATTTGGACAGGTAATCAAAATATCTTGATCAAACTAAAGGAAATAATGCTCAAAGAAATTTATATAATTGCTAGAGCTCTCAAAAATAAAAAGGTGACAGATAAGCAGGCACTCTATATTTTAAATAGAATATTAATACTAAGGATAGAATTTAGAATACAGCATAGTATATTGTTCTGAAAAATATACAACACGTTAATAGCAGCATATAGAAAGCTCTTCAAATACAAAAGTTTATTATGCAGATCTATTTCCAATAGTATGCTATATCATCTAAAGATTCATAATTTGAAAAGCATCTGGATACTATAAAAAGAAAATCAGATAATAGAATTGTACAATAGATTGAATAATCTTGGATCAGTAGAAATTATAACAATTATAAGGCTCAAACAAGTACAAATTAAATATTAGGAATCACTCAATCTACTGACTTGTGACTCACTAGACCATCTTACAGATAAAGACAACTTTTCGTTTCAAGTAATTAAGTTAGCCAGAGATATAGAAATTAATTTTCAAAGTTGAAAATAGTATAATATTTTTGAATAGGAAAAAGGAAATAGTTTGATCCAAGAATATTTCTTCCATGAGGAGTATAATAAAGCCATATCATCACTAAGAAACAATAGGTTGATGTATATAGATCATCTCATTAATTATAAAGCAAATGAAATGAAAAATTGGTGCATACTCCAACTTATCCAAAAAACTGGCAAAGGTACTATCCCAGAATGGTTCTTAAATATAAATAGAAAATTCTTCAAAAATTATTTAAATCAACTTATAGAATCATGAAAAATAGATTGGTTAAAATGAAAGCTAACATATTCTATAGTCAATCCTAACCATAACAAGAGACAAAAAATATGGATAATTAAAAAGAATATCAATTATCAACCAATATAGGAAAAGTTACTACAAGAAGAATCTAAGAAAAAAGCAAAGATCAAAGACCACAAGTGCCAGAATAGTAAAAATAGTCAAGAAACAAAGCTAATTAAATACATGGATTGCTCAAAAGGTTTTATTCAAAAATAGAGTTGCATCATAAAGGGAGATATAAAAAATATATATATAATATCATATTTTCATACAAGAAAAAATACTAGGAGAGCCCAGATGCTAACAATTTTATATTCCACAATATCTTTGGAAAGAGCAATCAGAAAAATAATAGATAGCAATCAAGTATTTATACAAAGTTTGTAAGAGTTATTCTAGCAGTCCACTTTTCAAGGTATCAAGAAAGATTACGTAAATATAGAAAGTTGGGAAGAAATGATTATTAAAAAGAATGTTAAAAAAGGAGTATATCAAGATCACATAATAGAGATACTCCAATGTAATCTAGGATCCAAACAAAAGTTAACCTTCTATTTAAATGAATCACTAATAAATTATAGCAATAACAATATAAAGATGGAAACAGCATAGCAATAACAATATAAAGATGGAAGCAGCATGGATTCAAATAACTAATATAGAAAAAAAAAATAGATTTCAAACAGAAATAGATAGTTGATTCACAACTATATATGCAGAACTAATAGAAATAGTCACAATACTTCTTGTAGTTTAAATAAGTAGCACAATTAAAATCTCTATAGATAGTCAAGTCTGTATCTCAAAGTGAAAAATAGTTGAGAAAGATGATCCAAAAAGAACACATAAAAGATGGTTAAATGATAAGAACTGATTATTATGGGTATGAATAGTAGAGCTGATCAAGAAAAAAATTTTAGATCTGAAGCTTATCAAGGTCAAGGCACATTCCCAAGACCCTTATAATAATAAAGCAAATACTCTAGTCAAAGATGCTCTCAAACTTCTAGCTATAGAATAGAAAAATTTTACCTCATATAAAATCCCTACAGAAATCAAGTAGCAGAACAAAACTTTAGATGATCCTATAAAACAATTCATCAAGAAAATGAATAATAAGATCACAATATATCAGTAGACATTACAAAACAGAATGGAAAGGAAATGGAACTACCAAATTCAAGAACAATAAGACTATACATGGGATTTAGTATAGAAAAGAATGAATAATCATATGTGAAATACATCTTTCAAAGATTGTTAAAGAAAAAGCTTTCTAATCAAGCTAATAAATGATGAGCTATCAATATTGAGTAAACTAATGTTAAGAATGCTAGATTTATATAAGTAAGTGAAATATACTGCATGTGATCTTCAGGAGGAAAAAACAATTAATCACTTGCTAGAATGTCCAGCATATAAGAAACAGATAAAAAAGATATAGAATAAAGGTTTTGAAGGAGTTTTGACAAATTTTAGAAAACTTTTACAGGAAAGAAAAAAGGAAGCAGAAGAGAAGAACATTAGATTAATAGTAGATGACAATAAAGAAATAGATGAAATAGACAAGTAGATATCCAGGCTAGTAGAATAGTTCTCAGCAACTAGTTAAATTTTTTTACAGGATTAATAAGAAGCGAACTTATTCTCGAGATGGCAGACCTTAAATACCATGGTAAAAGAATCGAAAAAGAAATAAAAAGATATATTAAGAAGTTACAAAGTATGACTTATAACTAGTTCTGAAAAAAGGTTTGGAATGCAAGATGTAAAAGAATGATAGAATAGAAAAGATTGCAAGGAATTCAAAAGAAGGATAAGATAAAAAGACTCCAACCTTCCAGGTATTAAAACCATATGATTGGAAAGGAAAACTCTGATATTGGAAGAAGAAATATTAGAAGATAAAGATCTAAAAGATATCTTATCAAGAGGAATTAGATTTGGGATGAGATGGTTGGGTTTTGAGTAATGTCAGAACTTAAAGAGTGATCTGCAGTAATGACCTGTAAGTAATAATATTAAGAGTTGGAAGGGTTTTCACCTGAACTCCTAATAGAACAATAAATCATTCCCAAAGTTGTACTTAGAATAGTAATTACAAAGATAAATAAGCTAGTTAATATTTTTTAGCTTTAATAATTTATATTATATATATAGTTTATAAATATTTAATAAAGCACACATAACTAGTCTGACCGAGAATTAAAAAAAAAAAGAATATTTATTGTTTTTTTTTATTATTTTATATTAAGTATTTATTACTTTTGTATAGATTTGGCTTTTTTATTATTAATTTGAATATTGTAAGTAGTTTATTGTTGATCAACTTGATAATAAAAATTTTTTTCTATAAGCTTTTGAAAATATGTGCTACTTGTGTTTTTTTTTTTAATCTTTTTTACTATATTCATAAATAATTTTAATGGTTTGCTATTTAGAAACTCTATTTGTTCCTGATTTAATTCTATTATGATCAACAATAAATAATTGTTTTATTATTTATTTTTTTTTTATGAATTGTTTTTAGAACTATCTAATGTTATATTCTATTACTTCATTCTGTCATGATCTTGTCAATCTTGAAACTCTTTTATTTGATTGTCAAAAGATTTAATACTTTTTTTGCTAGTTTGTTTGCTATATGACTTATACTTTAACTTTGAACAGTTTCAACTTTATATTTTTAGTCTTGATAATACTTAGGGGTTTTATATTATTCTATTTAGAAATATATTAAACAAAAATTTATATGTAAGATGTCAATTTTTTATTAATAAAATATTTATTTGCGCATCTATTTATGGAAAACCAGATATTATTTATTTACTCACTTCTATTTATTTGATATTAATATTATTTATTCTTTTATAAGGTATAAGTTCATAATCCATTCGCTATTTGACAAATTAAACATGATTAAAAAATCAGAGAACGTCAAAAATTTAACCAGAAATTATTTCGATTAAATCGATTTTTTTATACTGAAGGCTTACTGCAAATCACAGAACGTGCTTTCACAATTGGATTAAGACTACTTAAAAGTTCACTGCATATTTCGTTATTAATTAGCAAAAATTGTCAAAATATTCAATTGGCTTTAACTTCCTCGGATCAGAAGAATAAAATCATTTGCAACATTTGAGATCAAATTTGGAACATTCCAAGAATTTTAGTTACTTAGTAACCAGGAAAGGATCAGAAACACCATAAATATCTTCATTATTGGCCTCCCAAACTCTAATGATATACCATGTATCAGGTTTAAATGTTTCCGGATCAACTGTAAACTGAAGAGAACCATCTGATAATGTGGCCGTCTATTTTAAAAGAATATAGAAACGGTGAAAATCAAGTTTATAAATATTGAAAATTACAGAAATTAATTATGATTTTAAATTTACTTGAGGTTTTGTCCAAACTGGAAGATAGGTAGAAATCGGAATTGTTAAAAATACCGAATAAACTTGAACTAAAAGCTCGGCTAAAAGTACGATAGAAGTAAATTCCTTTTATCTAAAAAAACGATACCATAAATCTCGAATAAAACTTACGATTCCCTGCAATACCGCTCGCATTCCACTGCACAGTCTGGACACGACCAATCTTTACTTCCGGCAAATTTAACGCCAATGATTCATCAATAGGAACCGTAACCTTGATTTTCTGTGGAACACTCTCATTTATAACTTGCTGCTCAGTCATAACATAAAGATGTAAATTGCAAAAGCTTGAGAGTAATATTAAGGACAATATTAGTTGTGTTGCAGTTATAATTAGAGAACCAAAAATCTTCATTCTTTTTGCATAGAAACAAAACAGGTTGATATTCGAATTATTAATAAGGAAAAGCTTTATGCATCATTGCATCATGGATATGTATTCGCACAATATATCATCGATTGAACTCAATTTTATAATAAAAGTTTTAAAGAAAATATTATTTCTTTTATAAAACAAAAATTTTTTTTTCTAATAATAGATGTTAATTGTATTATATAGTATTTAAAATATTGATTAAAAACAATACTTTCTGGTAATATTAATAAGAAATAAAATTTTATATTCAAGTTATCAAAGATTTTTTTTGATTATTTGAAATATAATATGGCCAAAGTTTTTTTAAGATTTTTACTAACTCATTACTTATTATATATCTTTTATTTTTTTTTTAAAAAAAACTTTAATTAGTATTAGATATACAGTATGTATTATTTATTAAAAGACTTTCTAATAACTTAGATATACTGTATATTCTATTAATAGACATCAATTATCTTATACAATTGCTTCCAAAAGTTTGAGTTCACTTACTATATTTTTATTATAAATTTCAACTTTAACAATTTTTAAATCCTTAATTATATAATT
>CAJVPT010005994.1:0-11508 GCA_910592055.1 Acaulospora colombiana
AAATAATTTAATGAATTATTAATGAATTTTTAATAAATAGTTTTGATAAATAGTTGATAAATGATTGACAAATGGTTGATGAATGGTTAATGAATGGTTGACAAATAGTTAACGAATAGTTGATGAATAGTTAATGAATAGTTGACGAATAGTTAACAAATAGTTGATAAATAGTTGACAAATAGTTGATAAATAGTTAATGAATTTTTGACAAATAGTTGACGAATAGTTGATAAATAGTTAATGAATTTTTGACAAATAGTTGCATATATAGTTGACGAATAGTTGATGAATAGTGAATAAATAGTTGATGAATTTTTGATGAATTTTTAATAAATAGTTTTGATTGTATACCTTAGATAGCTCACTTTGCTTTGAGCCCATTTAAAACTTACAATTATTTCAAAAACCTTTTATTTTTCAATAAACCCTTACATCTTGAATCACTTTTTAATTCTCCTATCTCTTTTTCTTCTATTCTATCTCTTATTTCTATCACTCTTAATACTATACATATCTATATTACAATGACAAAACCCAAGGACATCTATGATTATTTTGAACAATATCATTTACTTTTACATTTCAATATACTATGAGTAGAACCCTTTTCTAGTGATGAAACTCAGGATCCTATAACTTGGTTAATTTTCTTTGAAAAGGCCATAACAGTTAATTAATAGGAAGGCAAAAAACTAATTCATATGCTTAATACCCACTTCCAGAATGAAGTTGAGAAATGGTGAATAACATATTTTGAGGACAATAATACTAATGCTGATACCATAAAATGAGAGGCCATTTCTGATAAATTCAAAAAACAGTTTTGTATTCAACAATAGATCAATAAATGGACATATAATCTTGAAAAACACAGGCAAGGATCAATAGAATCTGTGACTACTTATCATGCTACTTTCAAAAACTTCTTAAAAGGATCAATATTGAAGGTGATATAAGTTCTAGCCAACAATTTTGCTACTATATCAGGGGATTATTATTATATTTGGCTCCAATTGTTTTTATGAACAATTCTAATAATGTAATTGCTGCATATAAATTTGCAATGGCTTATTAAAATGGTCAGGATATAAACAATAATGAGGAACTATACAATCTTATTTATACCCCAAGAAATTTCAAAATGGTTTCTTTGAAATCTGAAGATCCTGTAAATGCTCTTACCAAAAAGTTTGAAAAACTCCAACTGAACTTGATTGAAAAATTGGAACTTCTTTTTGCTCAAGTGGAAAAACAAGGTCATTATCTAAGACAATCTATCTCCAATTCTATTAATAGGTCTAATTCTATTCAACTTGTATGCTTTAGATGCAATGAACTAGAACATCTAGCCAGGAAATGTATATCTGAAAAGGTTCAAACAAATTTCTCTAGGTTCAGGAAATCTTTAAATTATCTCACTATTGAGAAATCTGAAAAGAAGTTCAATAAATCTGAATGTGAGGAGAAAGTTTATATTGATTAGTGTAATCAATTCTATGTTACTAATAGGAGAGAGGCCAAACAAAAGCAAAAACAATCTGAATCAAATAAGAAATTAAATCTATGCACCAGGAAAGTCTTTAGAATCACATCAAGGTAAATCCATGACTCTGAACTTGAAGTAATTACAATCCCTTTTACTGTCAAATCCAAAAGATCCAAAACTAAAGCCTAACTATCTATTGTGGACCAACTGCTCAACTATAACATCTTCGAGAATATTCTAAATCTTCATGACAAAGCTACTTTAAGACAAATGTTGCAATATTCCAATCAGCACAAAAACTTAATGAAAATTCTTAAGCAATCTAAGGTACCTGTGGAAATCAATTATCTTATTTCTGATAACTCAAGAAAAACCACAGTTGCCAGGTACTATATTTGTATTAAAGAAAATCCTGTGATGGCTATTCTTGACTCTGATGCTATTGTCAGTATTATTACTAACAAACTTATGAGAAAACTTGGATTGAAAATTGACACCAAGTCCAAAACCATTATAATTACTACCAATGATATATGAGTCAGGACTCTTGAATAAATAACTTCTTTGGAAATATTTATTCAAAATTTAATTGTACCAGTAATCTTGCAAGTAATTGAGTCACATAAGAAGACTCTTCTTCTAAAAACTGATTGATTGAATTATATAAAGCCAAATTGAAATTTTAAGGACCATACTTTCTAAATTACTTATAAGGATAAAACTATTGCCATAGAAACTACTCATCATATTAATACTTCTTCGTATTTTCCACAAAATAATAATTACTATAAGAATAATGAGAATGAACTTTTGAATAAAATTGAATATAAATCTGAAAGTAATTTTGAGAAACAGAAGATCTACACATTTGATCTTATTCTTGAATGTGAGGATAAAAACTCTACAATTTTTCTATCCGACTGTCCTGAACCTAAAGAACTTACCCCTGAACCATCTACTGAAATCTTGACCAAGGAACAACAAGCTAAGGTTCAACAAATCCTGTTTGATCATAAGGATATCTTTGTTGATCATATCTTCAAGGAAGGTCAAACAAGTAATCTAGGAAGAACTATAGAAATTATTCATAATATTAATATTAGAAATACACTTTAATTAAATAGCAAACATACAAAGTCTTATCTAACAATAGAAATTCATCAAAAAAGAAATTGAGAAAATGCTGCAGTGAGAAATTATCAGTCCTATCACTAGCTCCTGATCTTCTTCTATTGTTATAGTGCCCAAGAAAAATAATAAGTAGCACTTTTATATTGATTATAGGAAACTCAATACAGTTACTGAAAAGGATGTCTATCCTATATCAATTGTTGATAATCTTTTGGAAATCTTCAATAGTGCTCAATAGTTTACCTGTCTTGATCTAACAAGTAGATATTGGCAAGTGGCAATAGGCAATAGGGACAAATACAAAATAGTATTTATAACAAAATTGGCCTATATAATTTCAATGTTATGTCCTTTGGTCTTTGCAATGCTCCTGTAACTTTTTAGTAACTAATAGATAAAGTATTAGCTCCCTACCATAGCAAATTTGTTAAAGTTTACTTTAATGATATTACTATCTTATCTATTATCTTTGAACTTTACTATCAGTATGTTTTCATTATCTTGGATACTCTTAAGGAAATTTTTTTGATACTGAACTTTGAAAAATAGTACTTCTTTCTATCGCAAGTAAAATTATTTGATCATATGATTAACTATGAGAGAATTCAACCTGATTATGACAAAATTGTAAAAGTTAAAGAATTTTCAGGATCCATCACTATTAAAAAATTGAGAGGATTTCTTGAACTTGCCTCTTATTATAGAAAGTTTATCAAAAACTTCTCTTTTATTGCTACCTTCTGAATTCTCTTTTGGAAAAGAATACTCCCTTTGAACAAATAAATAATCACCAGTAAGTCTTTGAATCTTTGAAGTAACTCTTAACCTTATCTCCTATCTTGAGATACCCTGATTTCTCCAAGGTCTTCTATCTTCATACTGATACCTCTGGAATTGGTATTAATACTGTTCTGATACAAAAGAATAAAAAAAAGGAGTATACAATAGCCTATACTAGCTACAGTTTCAACAAAGCTGAGTGAAACTATTCTATCACTGAATTGAAATATCTTGCAGTTATCTAAACTATTGAACACTTTTACCAATACCTAGGAACTTAATATTTTTTCTTGATTACTAACTACTCTACTCTTCAATGTTTGAAAACAACTGAACTTAAAGGATGATATGCAAGATAGATATTTCACTTGAAATCTTATAACTTCACTATCAAACATAGAGTTAGGAGAAAATACAATAATACTGATGTCATGTCTAGGATATATAATGAAGATGAACTAATCTTATACAACTCTTAAGTTTATATTCATCCAAAATAATTCAAAGTCAATAATCACAAGTGAAATTTGACAATAAATAATATTTAACCCAGGTAGTTGGTATCTTAGACAATTACACAACCTATCCTATCAAAATAGAATTTCGATATTATCATTATCTCAAAAACTATTTTCAACATAACAAATAACCTAATACTTTAGCCAACAAACAACAAAAGTAACTTATCTTCAAAACATAATACTATTAAGTGAAAAACAATCAACTCTATAAAAAGGATTACTGCAGAAAAATAAGGAATCAATTACTTTATGTAATTCAAAAACATGAAGTAAAACCAATTATACTTACTATACAACTATCTTACTGGAACTCATTTTGGTGTGAAAACAGTCTTTGAAAAACTACGTAATCAATACTACTGGCCCCAAATATTTAAGGATATAAAGCATTATATCAATATCTGTGACCAATGTCAATGCAAAGCAAATTTAGGACCCTTGGATCCTTATATCCAATCACAGTTGGTGACCCCTTCTTTAAAATAAGCATTAATATTATGGGACTCTTTTCAATCACAAACAAGGGAAACAAATATATCATCATTGCAACTGATTACTTTATCAAATAACCTGAAGCTGAAGTGATCTCCCATACTATAGGACAGCAAGTTGCAGATTTTATTTATCAAGTTATTATTTGTAGATATGAATATTCAAAATATACTTTCTGATTATAGAACATATTTTAGAAATAAAATAGTTGAAAATTTATTGAAAAAATTTTAAATATAATATATTTATTCTACTCTATACTATTTACAAACAAATGGACAAGTAGAGTACTTCAATAGGACTCTATGTAAATCTCTAGCAAAAATAATTGAGAAAAAGAAGAATTGAAATGAATTTATTGTATCAATATTATTTGCCTATTGCATATCAAAACATGTATCTACCAAATTTATCCCTTTTTATCTAATTTACAGTCACAACCCTCAAATATTACACATGGAAATGGATAAAGTAATAGAAGAAAATATCTTGACCTGACTCTATCAACTAACTAAAACCTTGTCCACTACTCAAGAAACTGCTTAAGAAAATATTCTGAAAGTCCAAAAAAAACAAAACGAATGATTTGACCTGAAGTTGAAAAAGTCAAGGAACTTCAAAATTGGTAATAAGGTATTAGTTTATGATGCTGCCAGGGACAAACACTTTACTGAAAAACTTAAACCAAAATAGAAAGAACCTTACTTTATTTACAATAACTTGGGAAATAGAGCCTGAGAACTTTATAATAATATTTATAAATACATAAAAATAGGAAGAGCCAGAATTTCTACCTGATAAAAAAATCTTCAAGAAAAAAACAAAAGAAGAGAACAAAGATCTATTTGTAATCCTAATTGATATATATTATAGCTATATATGACAAGAAGTTAAGGTAGCCTTACAGATATATGAAAAACTCACAAATATCCATATACAATATACTATATAACTACTTAAGATTATAATGAAAAATCAAGACATGAATCATTCCTTATAAACAGAACAATAAACTAAAAAATCTATAGATAATTCCCATCAAAACAAAAGTAATAAAAATTATTTTTACTTAACACAAATCCACTGATTAAGAAGTTGACAAATTAATAAAGAGTGTAATAATCAATTCTTAAGATTATATAAAATAAACAATACTTTTACAAATTTATTAGTACATGCCTTAAAACAAATCAAAGCAAAAGTTTGTTATATACCCAGAAACCCATACACACTCAAGAGAAAAAGATACATAGGTATATATTTTACAATAGCAAAAGATCTTAATAAAATACTTAAATAACATATTTTTCTATATAAACACAAACTCACATAGAGTACTAAAGAATATTTCAAGCTAAACATATAACAATAGAATGAAACTATAGAAGAAGTAAATAATTTATATCAAGAGAAACATTAAAAAACAAAATACAGAACTAGCAGTATTCATCTTGAAGAAATAGACAAATATAGTATAGATCAACATAACAATTATTTGGGTAAAACAGACATTAGATTTAACAGAAAGTCTATATAAAGAGAAACTCCTATAGAAGAATCTGATTTTGGATATGATATAGAAAACTCTAATATAGAATTTGGAAAAAGAAAATCAAAATTCTATAAAACAAATCCAAAAAATTCAAAACAAGAATACAACTAATAATTAATAACAAGAAACAATAGAGAATTGATCCATATATAGAAAAAAAGATATAGAAGATATAGTTTTAGAATCTATAACAATGTGATTTCCAAATCTGAAGCAGAACAAAACCCATTGCAACAAATTCTATATAACTTAAACAAACTAAACAGTAAAATGAGTCACATTGAAAAAGAGACTCAATCCTATTCTGGATCTATAAGATAGAAAAGTGATAATTATTCCTAAAAGTTGCATCAGTTCAAATAGAAAATATCAATAAAGAAAGACTCACAAGAAGAATTTAGTACTTTCTAAATCCAAACCAATTTCAAAAACAACAATCCAACAACAAACATATTTTTTTCAAACAACCTCCCTATTACTATACAATACTTAAACAACTTCATCAAATTAATTAAAACAAATACTATCAACAAGAACCTTAAAGAACAAATTATATATTTGAATAACATACTGTAACTTACTATGGAAGAAACCGTAACTATAGGGTACACAATATATGAGGAATAAATACAATATTGAACTAACAGTATTTATATGATAAGATACAAGAACTAGATATAGAAATTATGGATATCAGTAAAACAAAACTAAGAAGTGAAGTAGCAGAACATGCCTTCAAGTTTCAAAAAACATATAAATTCTTTCACAGTTATAATAATATTAAACATAGAAAATTAAGTATGAATCTCCTTATAAACAAAACATATGAAAAGAAATTGAAGTTAATTGAAAAAATAAAAGGCTATATCATAGGTGCAAACTTCATTTTAAAGAAATGTAAACTATGTGTATATCAAATTTACTTACTATCTGAAAAGACAAAAAGTAGATAGCTCCAACAAATATTGCAAAAAAAAAATCCTAAACAAACAATAATAGAAATTCAAGATTATAATTATGGAAGATTTTAATGCAGTAGTAAATCCAATAACAAATTGATCCCATCTGAAAAGAAGACAATATGATACAAAAAAGCTGAAATTAGTATCTTTAACTTCTTAGAAGATTGAAACTTTATTGATATATATAATATATAGGAACAAAACAAGAGTATATATATATAGTCTAACAATCATGCTTATAACAAAATTGATTACACCTGGTTCACAACTAACATATGTCAAAAGAACTTAAATGATTTTAAGAACATTCTAATAGAGTCAGTTACAAATAGTGATTATACTTTTCTCTTAATTAGGTTAACAAATAATAACCCGCTGAGAGATAAATAGTATCAAAATTAGAAAAGAACACAAGGCAAAAAGATTCCAGATTCCATCAACTTAATACTAATACAATAAAAAAAATTCAAACAATAAACTAAAACCAAAATAATAGAATATGACTGACTATATTTATACTTTGAAAATTTAATCTAGATTTAAACAAAGCTAAACCAGGTATAACAGGAACTCAAAAATATTCTTATTAAAGGTACATATAGAATTATTAAAAAGAAACAAATATATTTGACACCAGATAAGAAAAGATTTGACTTGCCAGTAAACAAACAAGAGTATAAAGCTTATAAAGAGATCAATAAAGTCCACTATCTGCTAAAAAGACTTATCACAGTTGAAATATAAACACTAGAAACAAACTTATACAAGTGATCAATAAACTCTACTTTCTATATAAGAAAACAGAGGATTGGGATCTTACAGCTTCTCAGTCCTTAGAAAAAGTCCAAGTATAGCTCAAGAATATCTCCAATATCAAATACATATTAAGAATAGCCTGCAAAAAGAAAGAGAGTTTATATATCAAAAACCAGATCAATAAAACATTTGAAATCAAATGTGAAAATCTCAAAAGCAATCAAAAACAAATACTACACTCTCTGCTAAACTGAAAAAGATCTAAGATAATCTTAGATCAGGTTAAAATCAAAAATTAAGATAGAGAAAAATATATAGCTACAAATATACAAACAATCAAACAAGTGGTAGAAGACTATCACTAAAAAGCTTTTAAACAATAAAATACTAACAATAAGAACTTTAGTCTTAAATAAAAAAAAATATTAAAATATTGGATAAATTTAATATAGTATTTTCTTTTATAAAATGAAATAATAATGGAAGAGATCAAGACAAAACTAAAAAACCTTTCTAAAAAGAAAGTATATGATCTATTATATATCAATAATAAAAGACTTAAAACCTGGATTATCAAGAAAAAAGGTTCTTAAGCAGCTATATAATCAAATAATTAAGGTAAACCATATATCAAGAAAATAGAAAAAAGTAATATTTATTCAATACTCAAGTCAAAACCATAAAACTGTAGTCTAAGCAATTCAAGATCCATAATATTGTTAGAGATAACAAGAAAATACTTCACTAAAATATTAATCAATAGACTTGCCAGTATATATAAAAAACATAAAATTCTATAAGAACATAATTTTGTTAACTTATAAGGAAAAAGTATAGCTGAACGTATCCAACTTCTAAACAATATCTGTGAAGAAGTTAGAGAAAAAAAAAAGAAACCATAGATCTTTTTTCAGGATACAATCAAAGCATATAATATGATTAATCTTAAAATATTAAAAAAATCTATGAACAAAATCTGTATTCCAGCTATTAATATATAATTGATTATAGATCTCTTTGAAAACAAAAAATGTAAAACAATTCTTTCAATAGAGCTTTTAGATCCAGTTATAGCTGGTGATAGAATAGATCAAAGGGAACAATCTCACTTTTACTTTGAAGAATTTTCTATGATCCATTATTATACAAAATACAAGAAAATACAAACTATGGATATACAATGAAAAAAGAATTGATACTGGATTTTCAAAAGCCATATCTTAAAGAAAAACTTTCTTTAAGACAAGTAGTGGTAGCATATATAAATAATACTATTTAAATTATCAAATTCAAAACTGATATTAAATGTATTTTAAAAGATACCAAACAATTTTATCTGACAAATGATTCATAAATAAACAATGAAAAATCCATTCTCCTAACTTTCAACTTGAATAGTACAGACTCAGGTACAGTTCATATAGAAATAGACAAATTAATAGTTAAGAAACTGATTAAATATGACCAAGTAAAATTTCTGGATATCTGATTAAAAAGAAGATATAATAATTGAAATACTATTAATTTACTCAAGACAGATATTAGAATAGTAACTCAGGTAATTAGCAATAAAAACCTAACTGAAAAATATATTAGGTACATTATCAATAAAGTTGTATAAGTACAGAATGCAGTAATCACACTTAAATAAGAAATTTTGCAATGATCTAACAGCTATATATAGGAAAGCTTTCAAAACAAAACCTTAATTTGTAGAACAATGCCAAATAGTTATATATACAATAAACAAATCTATAGACTTAAAAGTATATAGGAAATCCAATTCAAAAGTTATATAACAATACTGTTTTGTCAATTAAATAACAACAAAGCTTCAGAAATTGCAGCAGTCATCTGACTTAAACAAATTCAACTTATATACTGGAAGCTCAAAAACATACTTTATGATTCAGTAAAAGTCAAAACAATCAAGATAATCTTACTATTGTAACTCTGACCATAGCAAAAAAAACTATAGATTATATATAACAGCTGGAGATAGAAAAAGATCTTTTATACTCAAGAAGGTACTATATCTATCAATACAATCCTAATTATGAAAAAAAATATATGAAAGCTATCACTTCTCTAAAAAGAAACAAAATAATATTTCTGAATCAATTAATTAATATAACTATACTAACAATAAGAAAATAGAGAGCTGTTCAAATTCTTAATAGTTTTGTAAAGATTCTATTTCAAACTGGTATATACAAATTAAAGCAAAGGTGACAAAATAACAAGACTTGTTGAAACAGTCCTACTGAATTCTAAAATTAATTGAACACGATCTTCAAATAGTAAAAATGATTTTTAAAACTATCAAATGGAAAATCAATTAAGAAGTTTTGATTAAAACAATAGAAACTACTATAGGAAAAGTCAAAATGCAAAACAGAGAAGTACTTTTTATACCATATTAGCTCATATACAATTCTATCACAAATAGTATTCTTATACATCCAAACAATCAACTATTTCACATATACTTCAAACCTGATTACTACTACAACTAAATAGATAAAAAATATTAGGAAAAGAATCTACTCACACTTCCAGGAAATCTCACAGACTGGCAATCTATAATACCAATAAATGGATTAAGTACTATATATTCGTTGGGATTAAAAAAGATTGAAAAACAAATAAAGAATTGTGAAGCCACTCTAATTAAATAGGCCATACTATCAAAGGAACATATGATAGATCTAATAAAGAGTCTTAGATACAACTATAAAAGAAACACAAAGCAATTTACTTTCTTTATTAATGGATCTTACAAGTAATATATAAAAAGTGAAAATGAACTCAAAATGGGTCTTGTATGGATTCAAATTGTTAACAACTAATAACTAATCAATTCTCAGTAGAAGCAATATTATGATCATCAGCTATAAGAGCAAAAATTCTAGTTATACCTACTGCAATCTTTAAAATACTCAAAAATGAAAAAGTAACCATATATACAGATTATAATATAGCTATCAAGATATAGAAGACAATTAAGTCACAAAAGTTTATTTTCATAAGGAAATGAACTAAAATAACCAACTGGTTATTATTAAATTGAATCAAGAATTAGTATAAAAGAAAAACCTTTATCTTATACTTGAAAAGATTAAGGCCTATTAAGATAATGAGTTCAATAATATAGTAGACAGGTTAGCAAAGTAGGCCAGAAGAGAAAACCTTTTAATTTAACAATAAATACCTGATTTGGATCAAGTTCTCACAATAGTAACCTGGAAGGAACATATTATTGATATTAGTATTAGAGATTTTCTTAAAAAATGGAACACAAAGAAAATAGGATTAATCTGAACTGAGCAAAAATATATTCAAGATTAATAAATATACCCTAGTAAAGAAATTAACTGGCAAATTTTCTGAAAACAATTCAATCTATACAATATCTTTTACACCTCCTTTAACACTAACAAGGACAAGAGTTTTTTGATAAATCTAATTCATAATAAGCTTCCTATTCTCCAAGTGATGTAGAAAAAGAAAACCAGACTTATATCTAGATATAATATGTTCAATATACAAATCATAAAAGGAAACCCTAAAACATCTTTTTGAATGTTTCAAGATCTAAAGCAAAAGATCAATTATATGAGACAAATTTCAAAGTAAAATTCTTCAATACATCAGAAAAACAAAAAATCTATCTGATGAGAGCCAGACAAAATTTAAAAAAGTAATAAAGAAATGGATTCAAGATATTAAATAACAAGATGAAAACTTATTTTTTTTTTTATTGCAAATGAGCATTAAATGCAGGTTTTTATTAGAAATTCAATTCATAAACAATACATTAATAGT